>JARQOC010000009.1:142071274-142154238 GCA_033576535.1 Allobates femoralis
TAATGGACGTACAAAATGGGAGAGTACCTGTTCGCATCTTAAATTGTGGCAGTGAGGAGGTTAAATTACCCAGGTATACAACTGTTGCTAAATTGTACACAGTCAGCAACAACGAGATCCAAACAGTGGGACCCGTACCCTATACTAAAGGGGCAAAACCAGATCAAACAGGGCCACTGGAGGACTGGTGCCAGTAGCTCCATGTCGGAACTGACATCACTCCTGTGTATGAAAAGCAAGGTGTGTACCGGGTAGCTCAAGAATTTGAACAAGTCTTTAGTAAACATCCATTTGACTTTGGTAGGATAAAAGGGGTACAACATCACATCCCCACAGGTACACATCCACCAATCAAGGAGCGGTACAGGCCTATTCCACCTGCACATTATCAAAAAGGCAAGGAAATGTTACAGAACATGAAGGACGCAGGGGTTAAACGAGATAGCTGTAGTCCCTGGGCAGCTCCATTAGTCCTAGTCAGGAAAAGTCAGGATGGCAGTATGAGAATGTGTGCAGACTATAGGCATATAAACCGCATAACGCACAAGGATGCTTACCCGTTACCTCGTATAGAGGAATCTTTAGCTGCGTTGAAGTCTGCCAATTAGTTCTCTACCTTAGATCTCACTAGTGGGTATTAGCAGGTGTCCGTAGCCGATGAAGACCATGAGAAGACGGCATTCACCACACCTATGGGCCTATGTGAATTCAACAGCATGCCCTTCGGACTATGTAATGCAGTAATGCACCCGGAACCTTCCAGCGATTGATGGAGAGTTGCCTGGGACATAAGAATTTTGAGACGATACTGCTCTACCTGGATGACGTTATTGTGTACTCCAAGATCTATGGGGAACATGTCACTCATCTAGCAGAGGTGTTTGAAGCTCTGGCCAAATATGGGATGAAGCTGAAACCATCAAAATGCCACCTGTTGATGCCAAGAGTATAGTACCTGGGACAGATAGTCAGTGCCGAAGGCATGGCCCCTGATCCAGACAAGGTGACAGCAATCAAGGAGTGGCCAGAACCCAAGACCTTAAAGGAAGTACGTCAATTCCTGGGACTGGTGGGCTACGATAGGAGGTTCATAAAGGAGTATACCAAGAAGGCTGCTCCCCTGCAAGACCTCCTAGTAGGCCAACCCACGAAGGACAAGACTAAGGATTCTCCATGGAAATGGGGCAAGGAACAAGAGGAAGCATTCCAAGTGATGAAAGAAGCCCTGACAGGAGAAGAAATCTTTGCTTACCCGGACTACAACCTGCCATTCCTGCTGTACAAGGATGCCAGCAATGTGGGACTCGGAGCCGTCCTTTCCCAAAAGCAA
The DNA here is from genome assembly GCA_033576535.1 of Allobates femoralis. NCBI lineage: Eukaryota > Metazoa > Chordata > Amphibia > Anura > Aromobatidae > Allobates > Allobates femoralis. Next base: position 142,072,605 of record JARQOC010000009.1, read on the forward strand.
CATGGCAAAGAAAGGGTGATCGCCTATGCCAGTAGGAAGCTGTGCCTCACTGAGGGGAACCCAGAGAACTACAGTTCCTTCAAGCTGGAATTCCTGGCCTTGGTCTGGACCGTCACCGAGAGGTTCAAACACTATCTCGCCTCTAGCAAGTTTACAGCCTACACGGATAACAATCCGCTGACCCACCTGGAGACTGCGAAGTTGGAAGCCATGGAGCAGAGATGGATGACCAGATTGTCCAACTACCAGTTCACCATCAAATACCGGGCTGGGCACCAGAATGGAAATGCGGATGCCTTATCCAGAATGCCTCACCTGTCAGAAGAGGGTGTAGATGAAGACGAGCTGGAAGAAGTGGAGTTACCTGCATTCCATCAACTAAGAGTAACCCAGTGCCTGTAAACCCGTCAAGACCCTCCTGCAAGAATGGTGAATCCTTTGCCCCATTTCGGCTGGAAAGAGGTGCAAGACAATGACTCGGCTGTCAGTTTGATCAAACAACTGATAACCCAGGAGTCAGCGAAACTGCCTGAAAATCCCCAGCCTGAAGCCAAACATCTATGGAGCGAGCGCAGCAAGCTGTTTATATACCAGGGGAAGCTTTGTCGGAGGTACATCAACCCAAGTACACACGAGATGGTATGGCAAATCATCGTGCCAAAATCAGAAATCCATGTGGTCTTGAACGCCTATCAGAACCAGACAGGTCACTTCGGGTGGAAGAAGCTAGAGATGCTACTGAGGGATAGGTTCTTTTGAGTCGGCATGTGGACATCCATTGAAAGATGGTGTAAAAACTGTAAACCCTACAGCCTGAGAAGAAAGGACTTACAGAGCCAGAAAGCACAGCTCCATCCCATCGTGACAAAGCAACCTCTGGAAATAGTAGCCTTGGACCACGTAAAACTGATTCCAAGTGGGTCCGGCTACACTTACGCATTGACCATGGTAGACCATTACTCGAGATTCTTAATGGTTGCCCCCGTAAAAGACCTGACAGCTGCAACAGCTGCTAAAACATTCCAAAATGTCTTCTGCAGACCATTGGGATACCCTGAACAGGTCCTCACAGACCAAGGATCAGCCTTCGAAGCGGAGATCTTCCAAGAGTTCTGTCACACGTATGGTTGCAAAAAGATCAGAACAACCCCATATCATCCCCAAGCCAACGGACTCTGTGAGAAGATGAATGGCATCATCATTGATATGCTGAAGATCTTACCCGTACAAGAAAGAAACCAATGGCCGGAGAAACTACCTGACTTGGTTGATATGTACAACCACATTCCAGTAAGTTCTACCAACTGTACACCAGCTTACCTGATGAGAGCCCGTACAGGAAAGTTACCCGTAGACTTGGAACTCGGTGTAGTAGACCCTAAAGCAGAAAATGCAATTCCCAATTGGAATGCCCATCGCCTCAAACAATAAAGAATGGTTCAAGCCTGTGTAGAAGATAACCTGGAGAAATCCCGTGAAAAACAAGAAAGGGACTATAACAAACATGCTCCAGCAGAACCAATAACACCTGGTAGTATTGTCCTTAAGAGGAAAAGAACCAAACACAAGTTGGATGATCAGTGTGAACAAGAACCGTACATTCTACTAGACTCTGGACATGACAACAGTAAAGTATGTCTTATCAGGAAGAACGGTGGAAAAAACACTCAAATTGTATACAGAAACCACATCAAAAAGTGTCCAACAGATTGGGAAAACCAAAATTCCGCAACTCAACCAATCCAAGAAACAGAAGCAGTTCAAGAACAAAGTTCAAATGAAGAACCAAAGGAGAAGGTAATCTCAACTATCTTAGATTTCCCAGAAGATTGGCCTCAACAAGATGGAACCATCCTCGTGCCTTTAATGAATTTCTACCAGCCCCAAGAAGAGATGGTACAAAGGAATCCGGAAGAAATACGCGTTGGCAGAGAATCTGAGGATGCTGCAATCGGTACACCTGCTAGCCCTGTAGTGACACTAAGGCAACGCAGACGCTTACTTGACATACCTGCACCAAGCCCTTCACTAGAAACATCACCTGAGACAGTGACACCTGTAGTGCGTAAATCACAAAGAAGCACACAAGGTCAACCCCCGTCTAGGTATTGGGGAGTGGGCACAGTAAAGTCAGAGGTAGAACACACTAAAAAGTAACTTGTAAATAGTCATTGTAAAGTAAGAATGTAAATAGTGTTCAAAAGGTGAAGAGTAGGCCAAAAGCCAGGTACACAACAACAAAAGAGGGAAGTTGGCATAAGGAGCTGTCTAGGGAGAGTAAAAACTTGGCCAAAAGGTCACCCCAGGGCCAGGAGGCCTACAACACTTATGACCGTTAGAGGCACCCATAGTACCTAGGACTCCTATGCCGAACACACCCGTTGTTGTGTATTTTTAACTGTTGAGCCTACAGAGCACTTTACCTGTAAGGCCTTATTGAACTTTGAACTTTTTACAATTAAAAGGACTACAGTTTACAGGACTGATGTAGCCATAAACTTCTTCTTTTTCAAAAGCCTGCGGTGAATGGACTAGCACTGTACGGACTTACCTGTTTTCCTATTTTTCCTATTTTTTTCAATGATTTTTGTAAATTTTTATATTTTAAGACTTGTAGATATATTATTAATAATTGTTGATAGATGGGTTTCCACAGCAGGTACCTACTACATGCAACATCTTCCACCCCGGCACAGTAGGGGGAGCCCAACTTGCTGCCCTTAGCCAAGATCCCCTATAAATACTGCTGCTGGGGGAGGAGTTAGTCAGAGTGTGCAGACGCTAGGAGAGCTGCGAAGATGTCCTGGTCGTCAGTCTCGCAGTTAGGCCCAAGCCAGTGACCCGGAGTGGCCCTTCTGACGTCCCACAAGCCTAAGTGGGGACAGAAGGCAAGGAGCAGACAGCCCAAAGGGAGTGAGGAACTAGTGGGAGTTCGCCCTAAGACGTACCGGACATCGGGGATCCGCACCTGTGGCATACTCCAGGACCACAGAAAACCCCGTCACACCGTGGAGGCTTCAGCCACCTGGTTCCCCTGTGAGTCAAAGAGAGGGAGCCAGACACAGCAGTGTTCCACCACAGTGATCAGAGAGGGTAACCCATGGACTGCACAGGAGAAGAGAACAGATATCAGAGACAGAAAGAGAGAGGAGGCCAACTGGCTGCATGCAGACTGAGCTTCAAGCACCACAGAGGAACAGAGAAGGCCTTATACCCACTTGCTGTGGGGACCCACTGTGCAACCTGGTCACCTGTAAGTGCCCTGGACGTCTTTACCTGCGTACCACCAGTGAAAAGGTAAAAGAGACTTCTGCAGTGTGCGTGTGTCATTCCTCTCTGTTCCCGGTGCCCCTCATAGACTGCTCCATAACTCCCCATCCCAACCTACAGCTCCACTCCAAGCTGTCCCTTTACACTACGCTGCCCCGGAGGTCCAGCCCTACCTGTAAGGGACTTTGCCAAGTAGCCGCATTACCATCCACCTCCAGCGGACTGTGGCGGCGCTGGTGACCCATCACCAGAAACTACACGTGGCGTCATGATTACTGTACATAGAATTCCCCTGTAAATAATTCCCCTTTTTGAAGATTCACCCAGGACAAGGGATCAGGCGCGGCCACCACTCCCAGTGACACAGCAACGCTACCCCTGAAGCCTGATACCCGAGTACCCCAAAGCCTGGGCTTGACACTAGGACTAAGGGGGCTGCCCAGGGACTATAGCTATCTCTTATAACCCTGGCTTCCTTCATGTCCTGCAGCATCTCTTTGGTACACTGGTAGTGGTTTGGTGGAATGGGTCTGTATCTCAATTTAATTGGGGGTATGTGATGGTGTACCCCTATAATTCTCCCAAAGTATAATGGATGCTTACTGAATTCATTTTCAAACTTGTGCTACCCGGTAGACTCCGTGCATCTGGTGGGGAGGGGTGGAATCAGTTCCTACATGCAACTGCTGACACCACTCCTCTAGCTGTCCTTTGGAGTTGTTATCCTCCACCTGGTTTGACGGGGAAAAGGGCTCCACTTTCTGTATGTTGTTGTCACAGAAAGTGTACAGCTTTGCTACAGTAGCATACCGGGGTAGTTTTGCTTCTTCTTCCCCACAATTTAATACATGGATTGGTACTCTTCCCTTGCGTACATGCACCACCTGTCTGGCTGCTAGTAGTGTAGGTCTATGCTCTGAATATACTGGCTCTACCACTGCCTGGTAATCCTTTCCTCTGATACCTACAGCTGCTCGACATCATATCATTATTTCACTTTTTGGTGGCAACACAATAGGAAACAGGTCTGTTACCTGTACACTGCCAATCTCTCCCTCAGACAGATTTACCTGTTGCTTGTGGATGAGGGCTCGGATTTCTCTTTGTAGGACTCTCTTCCGCCCATGACCAGCAGTCACAGCAATCTGTTGGAGTAAAAACAACACTTCTCCAAGGCAGTTTTCAATCACATTAATACCAATTACCATGTATGGGTATTTTTCATTAGGGTCATCTTCTACAACACATAACCCTTGGCCTTTTAATACCACCCTCCCCAGCTTTATTGCCATTTCTCTAAACCCCACCTGATTCAGTGGTTGTCCATTAGCTGCAAGAATAACAAAGGTAAAGTCTGGGGTCTAAGATCAGTATCGGACCAAAATTGTTTGTAAAGAATATGTGGGATGGTGGTAACCTGTGACCTGGTGTCCAGTAGGACCGATGTGGGGATTCCTTCTAGAGTAATGTTGAGGTACAAATGGCCTCCCACGTACCGACTACGCCAGTCATATGGCCCTGTCGTCTTACTCCTGGGGATAGGCCCTCGGACGCAGGAATCTCGGGTTTAAAGGACATCCTCTTGCGAAGTGGCCTGGTTTGTTGCAGTGAAGGCAGACGGGTTGTCCTGAAGAATCCGTGTGGTCGATAGCTCTGCATTGGAATGGTACGTTGGTCCCCTGAACGGGTGATTTGTTGGTCCCCTCCATGGGCGACATGGGCTTCCTCATTATCCACGGGACATTCTCAAGGCGATCAGCTAGCTGGATTCTGCTTGGTGGTTGTGCCCCCGGTCTGGCTTGAAAGAGTTTTAACATATAGTCCATATTTTTGGTCAGATGCAGCACCTGGTCGTCGTCAGTTGAGCTGGGTGCTACATCTTGTCCTACCGCCTTTGCAGGGTCTTTGGGGTTAGGTTCAAAATCTATGGGAGAGGTTTTAACCTGCCAGGATGGAGTTGCAGGTTCTGCAGGCAATGGGTCATGTAGTACAGTTATAACACAATCTTTTAAAGCATTAAAGTTCACATCAGGATGATCTAAGACCCACAAGTGTACCTGCTGGCAGTGGTAGTCTGACCTCAATCCATCCACAAATTGTTCTGAAAGCATTTTATCTTCTTCTAGCACACTTTCCGGGTCTACCTGTTTTAAGGACTGGAGTGCCCCTTGTAAACGTAGGCCAAAGTCTCTGATGGTATTTTGCGGTCTCTGTTTGCATTGGTAGAATATCATCCTTAGTTTAGACTGTGAGCGTTTTTCAAAAGCAGCTTTGAGCTTGTCAAATACATTTTCCACAGAGTCTCTGTCAGCATTGCCCCAAGACTCGACCTCTAGCTCCGCTGCGCCTGTTAATTGTCCCAGCACAACGGCAGCTCGCTAGTTTCCTGTCATTGCATACATGTCCAATACTGCACACATTTTTTGTTTGAAGGCTGCTAAGGTACCGGGCTTACCTTCGTAGGCTGGTAACCATTTTGCTTCCGGTATGTACGGCAAGGCTATCGGCATTATCGGGGCCACTGCTCCGGGTGCTGCGGTTCCCACACTGGCTGCGGAACCGGGTTGATGCTGTGTTCCGGACATCCCCTCTGTCATGGACCTGTGCATCGTCTGCTTCACTCATGGCGGTGCCCCCCTTGTTAACCGCTGCCAGCCTCTGAATTACACTTTCTCGGTAGTCGGCGGCTCTACAGGGGGAGTCTAGTACATCGGGTATTTCTGGAACCAGCCATTGCACTTCGTTAATCCTTGGCAGAGTGGAGGGGCGGGGCTTATCTTCACACTCTTTTCCAGCTGCTCTGTGACGCAGTTTAATTTCTGTGGCGCAGTAATGGCAGCCCAATTTACAGTTCACAAAACAGTCAATAAAGTCTAGTTTAAGCACAAAGTACCCGGTTTTACCGGGCATGGGATCCTGTTAGGTGATGCCAGAAATGAGTCGGTCGACAGGGTAGAGGGTACTCAGATACAGGGACAGTTTGTTACTTCAGTGGGGATCACGGCTGGTCGGTTCCCGATTCCATGCCCTGGACCCTCAATGGTGGGTGGAGGTGATGATGAAAGTCAGTGTGAGGACCCGAAGAGTAGGGATCAAAGGCGAAGGCAAGGAACACTTTACCGGAGGGCAGAAGAGCCATACCGGCTCACCCCACCAAAGCACCGGTTACTGGAGCTGAGTCTGCAGGGGGCAGAGTAAATAGACCCAGCAGAGATACCAGCATTCCGAGGAGCCTTAGCTTCCTGGACACCCGCAGCACCAACAATTGAGAGCCAGGGACCGTGGGGAGATAGACGGCGGTGGCCCATGAGAGAGTTCTCAGTGTAGCAACACGGGTGTGGAGAGAGAAGTAACGGTCCGGTTAGGTTCCATACCTGCCAGACTCAGAACAAAGCACAGAATAAGGAGGCGTACAACCCTACTCTCTGTGGAGATCCCAAGGTGTTTTCCTTCACTCCGGACATGTGTACCTGCAACCAGTCATCATTAAAGGTACCAAAAGACTTTAATGTGTGCGTGTCCCTCTTTCAACTCATCCTGCACCGCACCGACTACGCTCCCCTACTCCAGCCCTGTGCAGAAACAACTGTGCTCCCTACTCCACTATCACCACTCCTAGCCCCAGGGATCCCGCTCCTCCTGTAGGGAGCTACACCATCTGGCTGCTGCCCATCACCCGGAGGCCCAAGCAGCGCCGATGCCATCACCGGAACCTACAGGTGGCATCACAACCGACAACCCTAATTCCCTGTAAATATTCCCCTTTTTATTGTCACCCAAGGGCACAGGCTCGGGCACCGACCACCCGTGACATCCCCGCAACTGACCGCCCGAAACCCGAGTACCCCAGTCCCTTGTGGCCCCAGACAATTGCAACCCCTGCACCTGTTGTAGTTACGCCCCTGCCCTAATTATATTCTTTCATAGTGCATACTATAGTGTTCTTTCACATCTATTTTTTTAGTCAGATCTTTTCTCTTTTTTTTTTTTTTTTCTGCTTTTGTGTATTTTCGTTTTTTTTTTCCCTTTTCCTTCTCTTGTATATTTGGTATATTTTATATTTAGCAATTGTTATGTAGAGGTACCGGGCACCTTCCGCTGGGCTGGAGCAACTCAGGTAATCACTAAAAGGTACCTTTACACGCCGCTACAACAGGGTGGAAACAACCAGGTGCTTCACGTGCACGAGCACGCACCAACGGTTACAAACGGTACCCGATACCGCCTTTACACGCCGCTACAAGGTGCTCTACAGAAGGTTTAATCTACCTCTGGATGCACCGCCGAGTGCCTCAAGTTACCTTCTGTAGAGCACCTTACCTCATTTACACGCCGTAACAGAAGGTAATATGGGAGGACCTGGTGCAGCAGGGACAACACATAGGCGTGCCAGAATTGTGGATTACGAGACGTTTGTACGCTGATAGGACAAAGCAATAGCATCATGATTGGCCAGCCAGCGCAGGAGGCTGACTAACACATGACGCTCGAGCAATTGTGTAGTGTGACTGGTCAGCTCATGAAATATGCCGCCCTATGCAGCGACAACCAGTCGCAACGCAGGAGCTTCCACCAATGATCACTGAAGGGGGGTGGTTTCCCGGAGGCTGTGTCACGCCCCGGGGAGTTATCTAGGTGGCGAAAAAACCTTACCCTACCGTGTTTAGACGCCGTTACCATCGGGTTGAAATCAACCTGTTTTAGAGCACTGCTCTGAAACAGGTGCCGCAAGTGACGGGTGGCAACAAGCTACTTTACACGCCGCTACCTCGGGTTGATTTGACGGTGCAAGATACATTTGTCTCATAAACCCGGTTGTTTCCACCCTGTTGTAGCTGCGTGTAAAGGTACCTTAACTGCTGCAGTAAATATAAGCCCCTCGGTGACAGGTGTTGCAAGCCTTCCAGATACAAGACACAAGTCAATATAAAAGAAAAAGCTGGGCGGCACTCAATATAATTCAATGATCAGTGAGGACCTGTGTCGACGTCATAATCTCGGAAGCGGTTTCCGGTCACATGACGAGTTATCGCGAGAACTTGTCATTTCACCGGGAAACGCTGCCGGGATCACATCTCCGACAGGTAGACAGTGCTGGAAGCGTCGCTGGATGGATTAGAGAGGTGAGTATCGATTTTTTTTTTTTTTTTTTTTAACCCTTGATTTTACTTCATTTCAGTTCCGCAATGTATGTATATACATTGCGAAACTGAAAATGACCACCACACTAGTGTTTTAGTGTGTTTGACGAACATTCGACGAACACACCTCCCATTCAACGAATCGAATCGAACTAGAACACTAGGGTGGTGGCTCAACACTAATTCTATTGTGCCCATAGTTGCTCTTGCCACTTCCCCTTGGTGAGGGGATAGAAATTGCAGAAGAATTGTAGTATAGCGGTCTATGGAGCGCTGGAGTAGGGGAGCAATATCAGGACAGAGTTTGGTTAACAAACCTTTATTAACCCTTCGCTCTCCACAACACATTTCAATAGTACAGCACTATCTTCATCATGTGGTACTTTACAAACAGAGTTTCGTTACCAGATCTCTATTAACCCTTCACTCTCCACAACATTACTTTGATTGGCCAGATGTAATGTGTCCTAAGGTCTATATAAATTGCAGAAAAATTGTAGTATAGCGATCTATGGAGTGCTGGAGTAGGGGAACAATATCAGGACAGAGTTTGGCTAACAAATCTCTATTAACCCTTGGCTCTTCACAACGTGTTCGATAGTACCACCTGATGACGATAGTACTGTAGTATCGAACGCGTTGTGAAGAGCCAAGGGTTAATAGAGATGTGTTAACCAAACTCTGTCCTGATATTGTTCCCCTACTCCAGCACTCCATAGATTGCTATACTACAATTTTTATGCAATTTATATAGACCTGATGACACATTACATTTGGCCAATCAAAGTAATGTCAGTAGTGAACATGGCTATGGCATTACTGTGATTAGCAGGCAATCCCCACATGTCTAGTGACTGAAAATCAGTTGTGAAACATGGCAATAGAGCATGATACCCGAGTACCCGAACACTCGATCAAGCATGCTCGCTTTTTGCTAAAGGCCCCGTTACATGGCACAACATCATTAACGACATCGCTGATACGTCACGGGTTTGGAGACATCCCAGCGACATCGTTTGGACGTCGTTGCGTGTGACTCTGGTTTTAGAATATGTTCTCAAACCTGCGATCAACGATCCAAAGATTTATCGTTGCAAATTGCCAGACGATCAACGATTAGCCAACCTGGTAGATCGCTGTGTGTGACACCGCGATAACAATGTCGTGGACGACTTCGCCCATTCACAGCATTGAGCAGGGATCGTTCGCAGGGTTTGCAAATGATACCTGCTCACAACATCGTTGGTGAGTTGTCCACGATATCTAGATGTGTGACATCTCACCAATGATGTCAAAACGATGTCTGCAATGACCGTGTGCCCACGAGATCGTTGCTGACATTGTTCCAACGTCGTGCCGTGTAACGGTGCCTTAAAGAAAACAACATATTGTACTCATTACAACTGGTACATGGAGATTTGCTACCAGCTTGTAGTCAATTAATATATTACAGCAGAGTTTCTATTTCTGGATATTTTCCCACTGTGGTATTACTATCTAACACTATGAATACTATGTCATCTTTAGTTAATTGAAGAGGGAAGACGATATATAAAATATATCAGCTCAATGAGGAGGAAAACTGGACAGGCATGGAGAAGGTGACTGATCTACATTGCTCAGGCTGAATCCTTTCATTTATATAACTCCTAATATACTACAGCGGTACATTATGTTCAATTGACAAAATATTTGGTGAGGGGAGAACTCTTAACTGGTGCAAACTTTCAAATGTACTTGTCCAATTTACCTGTGCAAATGAGGCAAGGGTGAAAATTGGTGACTGACATACTTTTATACTTTAACTGCATTATATAGGGGTGCCAGGGAGAAGAGTGCTGGGAACAGGTACTAGAGACTTTCACCTGTGGAATTGTTAATGGTATTAGACTATCCTAGAGTCACCCAACAGGTGCCTAGATCTAGGGCCGGCCTTAGGCATGTGCGACTGGAGCAGCTGCCTAGGGCACCATGCTCCAGACTCCAGAAGGGGACGCCGCAGGGAGACAGCTGTCATCTTAATTTGTTGCTCCCGCTCCCAGTGGCATCGCTAGGCCTGCACCCTGAATCATAAATTCAGAGCCTCAATTCTCTGGGGCTGTGCACAGCGCCGCATACCTCACCAGAGCAGCCATGCCAGCGTCTCAGTCTTTGCAGCAGGCTGCCCCAGCTCTCTTCCGTCGGTACCATAAAGCCTCCTCCCGGCCTCCAGTCTACGCAGAGCGGCGCATCCCCTCACCCGAGACTCTTCTATTGCTGGAGGGGAGGAGTTCACTTCTGCCTGTCAGCTTCTTAAAAGCAGTAAAGGCTGCAGCTGCCTCTGAGATAAGTGTCATTTAGTCTCTGTGCCGTGAGGTCGGTGCTGGATCAGGTTTCTCAGCCACACACAGCATCGATCACTCAGCACCTCAGCACCTCCATGATCCTAATCTGTGACAGCTGCTCTAATAAATTCAGGACTGTCCCCTGACCCCATTCCCTATACACTGGAGCCTCTGTATTCATATAGAAATAGTGCACCTGTAATATACACATGTGGCACCCACATGTTGCCACACGAACACCTGGAGCAGGGAAGGATTTCCACATTAGGTAAGCTTACGCACAACACCTTCCACCCCAGACCTGAAGGGGAGCTTTATTTGCCGACTACAGGCAAGTTCCCTTATAAATTCAGGCCTGAGGGCGGATTTAGGCAGTTCAGTATGGTGCAGTACTGAGGAAGACATCCTGGTGGACGGTGCCGCACTAGGCCCGTGCTTGTGAGAGAGCCTGACAAGCGTGAGGGACCCAAGATTGAGAGTCGGAGGTGAGGAGAGTTAGCCAGGGGGAGTGGAGCCATACTGGTTCACCCCAGAAGAGCAAAGTCGACAACCCGGACACCGGAGTCCGAGACTGCAAGGGTCCAATCAGCCCAGCAGTAAAGACCGGAGGCCAGGGAGACTTCAAGTCTCCTGGTGCAGCAGTACTTGAGGCACAGCCACCCAGCAGAGCCAGGGACCATAGTGCATTTAGACAGCCCAGGACTAACACACACAGAGTAACAGGGAGGTCTCATAACTCATTGGATGTGGAGATCCTGAACTGCTCCCAGACCACCTGGACTGTACCCTGGACTTCACCTTACTCATCACATTAATAAAGGTACGGAAACAACAACCCTGTGTGTGAGACTGTTATTGCAGCCCCTGATCCTGCTCCCATCATAGGACTGTCCATAACCTTTAACTTCCACTACTGCCCCGGGGATCCCACTCCACGTACGGGGAGCGACCCATCTGGCTGCTCCACCATCATCCCGGAAGTCTGTCCCGCAGCTCCGGTAACATTACCGTAACCGTAGGTGGCGTCACGAATCATTTTTTATTGCTATTGACTTTAAACCCCCTTTTTAAGTGACCAGCAGGGCCACGGGATCGGGTAACAGGTACCGAGACATCCCCCGTGAATTACAACGCCTGGGACCAGGTACTCCAAGGACATGGGGCGGGTCAGCTTTCTGGCATCACAAACAGGATCCCGTGCCCGATACCGACGGGTACTGTGTGCCGTGTATTGACTGTGTATTAAGAACAATACACTCAGCCTTTTAAAAAGATAAATTAATTGAAAAGTATTAAAACAATCTTTTTTTTTTAAATTCATTCTAGGTTCGAACTCATTCCAGCAAGACATCTAATCATTATACTTCTTGTCTTTCACCCTTCAGCTACCAGTGGAATTGGTCAGTGGAATTGTCAGAAGCATTACTTGTTGGATTGCACCGAAGGGTCATGGTGGGTTTACACACACCAATTTCTGTGTCCAATATCTGAACAGATCTCTGGTTGCAGTGAAATCATGGACACATTGCTCCATTTGTACACACCAACAAAATGGAACTATGTGTCCATGATTTCACTGCAACCAGAGATCTGTTCAGATATTGGACACATCTAGATAGCAGGATAACAATTCTCCCCAGTGATAATTTCTTTTCCACCTCACTTAGGGAGAGAGAGAGAGAATTAGACCATTCATTAGCTGAATCAATGTTAAGAGGTTAAAACTTAACGTTTAATGGATTATTTAAAAGACTAGAACGTCTCACAAACTATACATATAAAAATCAAACAGTGCCCAAGTGTCACACTATCTAAAAAACTCCGTTATCATACTAGGAGCTATGATTCATTCAAAGGTGTTATCCATAGAGCTCAACCTGCCCTTCGTTATAGTTCACCTTCAAACCTTTATGTCAGTTACAGATATGCTGGTGTCACTTCTTACACCACATAGCAACTGGCACATATCCCTGCATATGGAAATCAAACAAAGCCCACTTCCCCTATATATAGGAAAGGTCTCACCGGCTTCTTTCCATCAGAGCAGGTACCAATTAGAGTTACTTCATTTCAGGAGGTCCTTTTGCTAGTGACAGCCTGATGTTGAACTCTCAGTATAGATCATATATCACCACCATGCTCCACTCCCTACGCGTTTCGGATTTACAATCCTCATCAGGGGATGTGTGGCTCAGTTCTCAATGGGGTCCTAATGCTAGGTGCCCCTTCTGATGGCATATGTCTCTGCAAATAAGACATTAGATATTACTTTCTGTTAGCTATGTCATTTGGTGCATAGCACCGAAACTTACATATATAGTACCAGTCCCCCCTGGGTGCTACAGCCCCCTGGGTACTTACCCAGCTTAGCTCGGTGGTCTGTGTGTGAAGAACGCCGCCGCGGTCGCCCCGCAGCCTTTTATGACCGTGTCTCCCAGTCATCAGGCATCCCCCGCCCCGGAAGTGACGCGCGCATCATCCCGCGACATCACTTCCGGTCCGGTGCTTCTGTGGAACGCAAGCATGCGTTCCACACCTCATTCCCAGTCCGTCCTCAGTGGTGGGAGGAATCTAGGGCTTGTTGATTCCTCCCCCTGGTTATGAGGTCATCAGGAGAGGCAGGTTCTTTATCAGAACCATATTTCTCCTAGTATAGGAGTATCTGTCATTACATACATACTACCTATCATCCAAAATAAAGCACATGCAATGGTTTCCAATCATTTATGTTACTCCTTTGCACATTAGAACAGAAATTTGTTATTTTGGCACTTTTTTAGATATCTTCTCTAGATGGAACCTGTTATAGCGTGGTGCAGATCATGCCAAAAATCATCATGAGAACGCTATAACAGGTTCCATCTAGAGAAGATATCTAAAAAAGTGCCAAAATAACAAATTTCTGTTCTAATGTGCAAAGGAGTAACATAAATGATTGGAAACCATTGCATGTGCTTTATTTTGGATAATAGGTAGTATGTATGTAATGACAGATACTCCTATACTAGGAGAAATATGGTTCTGATAAAGAACCTGCCTCTCCTGATGACCTCATAACCAGGGGGAGGAATCAACAAGCCCTAGATTCCTCCCACCACTGAGGACGAACTGGGAATCAGGTGTGGAACGCATGCTTGCGTTCCACAGAAGCACCGGACCGGAAGTGACGTCACGGGATGATGCGCGCGTCACTTCCGGGGGCGGGGGATGCCTGATGACTGGGAGACACGGTCATAAAAGGCTGCGGGGCCACCGCGGCGGCGTTCTTCACACACAGACCACCGAGCTAAGCTGGGTAAGTACCCAGGGGGCTGTAGCACCCAGGGGGACTGGTACTATATATGTAAGTTTCGGTGCTATGCACCAAATGACATAGCTAACAGAAAGTAATATCTAATGTCTTATTTGCAGAGACATATGCCATCAGAAGGGGCACCTAGCATTAGGACCCCATTGAGAACTGAGCCACACATCCCCTGATGAGGATTGTAAATCCGAAACGCGTAGGGAGTGGAGCATGGTGGTGATATATGATCTATACTGAGAGTTCAACATCAGGCTGTCACTAGCAAAAGGACCTCCTGAAATGAAGTAACTCTAATTGGTACCTGCTCTGATGGAAAGAAGCCGGTGAGACCTTTCCTATATATAGGGGAAGTGGGCTTTGTTTGATTTCCATATGCAGGGATATGTGCCAGTTGCTATGTGGTGTAAGAAGTGACACCAGCATATCTGTAACTGACATAAAGGTTTGAAGGTGAACTATAACGAAGGGCAGGTTGAGCTCTATGGATAACACCTTTGAATGAATCATAGCTCCTAGTATGATAACGGAATGCCAGATCAGACTCACACAGGTCCAGTTGTGAATATGAAGAACAGAACCAAACATCAAGGGAAAAAAATCAAAGAAAAATATTGTCTTGCTAAATTTACCTTGGTCGGGGCAGAGCCCGTACTTACGTAGCGCTCACTGACTTACAAATCAGGCATGAATGATAACATTCTCTATATCAAGATTAAATTTATTTGTTTACAAAGTAGCACATGAATTGTCATCAATTGAATACAGGCTTAACACAAACTTAACCAATTATACCTAGACTTAATTATAGCGAATAGGTATCAATACCTTAACGCGCATTGTAGCGGCTTCACCTTCATCGGGGAAGTCACGATCAGCGAGAAGAGATCACGGCTTGCTTCACAGAGACGTCCATCCATGTTGACCTCTGGAAAGGTTTTCCCCCCACTCACTTGCTGTGACTTCCTTAATTTATACCATTTTAGAATATCTCTGATCACGCGCTGATGGCATGATCCAGCTTTTCTCATGCTGTGACCATCAGCCACAGGATATTCACTTCTTCCTTTGACTGGCTGAGCAAGACGTCCATCTGTTTTCCTGTCACAGGATGTATTTCTCAAGAAGTTCAGCTCATGCTCTTCACCATTACAGCATAATGTCAAGAAGAGTTCACCCTTTCATATTTCAACATGGTACTGATACATTTATTGAATGAATGATAACACCTGTGGTCACTTATTCTAATTATGATTACCTGTTCTATACCTATTTTATCAACATCCACACGCCATTCCTATCACATTGGTATCACAAATATCAACTGCAAATATTAGACCGAAAAAAATGGGGAAAGAAAAGAAGAAACAAGGACTTCCATATCACAATCACAATACGGTAACCACCACATGAGGAACAAAGAGGGTATAATTTTTTTAAAAGGCTGAGTGTATTATTCTTAATAAACTTAGTTGTCTTATATTATTTTTATATTATTCACCATTGTTAATTTTATTTTATACATGTTTTGTAGTGTTATGGTCCAATTCCAATTTAATTTTTTTTTCTCTTCCTCATGAGACGAGTAGGGGCAGACCTTAGGTTGAATGATGTCATAAATTCCCTCCCCTTCCTGTGATGTATTAGTGTGGTTACTTGAATGTGACTATATATATGATCTACCAGCCTTACTTGTAACACTACTATTCCCTGAGGAAGGAGTTGGGACTAACTTCGAAACGCGTCGGAAATAAAAATTATAATGATGACCACCATCTGATCCATTGGTCCTTGCAGCGCAGGTCCGTATACACCAATCCCCCTTTTCCTTTCCTGACTACATTAACTGTTAAATTGGGCCACGATTACTGCGCCACACGGAGAGTGGGAAGAGAGGGGCGTAACTGCTGAAAGAGCGCGAAGATAAGCCCCGCCCCACACACTGCTGAGTGCTGACAAAGCGCAGTGGCCCGATCCGGAAAGACCCGAAGCGCTCAACTCCCTGCCTGAGGAGCCGCTGACTCATTTTTCTTTTTTTTGAGAGACTGGCAAAAGTTAATTAGGGGTGAGCGAAGATGGATGCGCAAGGGAACGCTAATGTCAGAGCAGCCGCAGCACCTGGAGCTGTGGTACTGATCGTGCAGCACGCCCTGTCCCGGGAGCAGCATGGCTACCGCAATATGATGGCAAACCAGATACCCTGGCTGGGTTTAGGAAAAAGATGTGCAATAGCTGGATATGTATGCAATGACTGGCAAGCAAAGAGCTAGTGCTAGTGAGTCGGTCGACATGGTAGGGGGTACTCGGGTACCGGAACAGTGGCCCTGGACCCAAAATGGCGGGGTGCGGGTGATGATGAAGGGGACTGGTATCGTGACGCCACCTGTGGTACCTGGTAATAGGGTCACCAGCGCAGCAGCCGGCCGCTGAGGTGATGTAAATGCAGCTTTAGTGGTACAGCTCCGCACAGGTGGAGCTTTACCTCAGGGCAGCGGGGTGGATGAGGGGAGCAGTAGTAGCGATTCTGCTGTGAACGCTGCAGGCGGCGGCGATGAAGCAGGCACACACATACAATAGTCTCTGTTTCAGTACCTTTTACTGATGCCCGGTAACAGGCACGGTCCAGGTAAGTAACCAGGTTTCGGTGCAGCTTGGGACGTTCACCTTGGAGAGTTGTGAGGCTTCCTCTGTTAGTGTGTGCAGTAATTGGGGTAAGTTCTGCCGGTAACTACTCCACAACCGACAATGAGGACCTTTCTGTGGGATCCCTATTCTCTGCTTAGGTCCCTGGTCCTGTGCTAGGTCAGGTTTGGTGTCTCATTTGGTGTAACTTCAGGGAGACTAGATCCTGCTGGTCAGTCCAGGTTTTCTCTGCTACCTTTAGATGAATAGCGACTTCCGACTCCGGAGTTCATGTGGGCTAAAGGGATACCAGGTATGTTCCCTTCTTCTTTCTCCTACTTCTTCCACTGGCCTCTGTCCCTCTCCCTAGGGCACAGCTGTGTCAAGCTTTTTGGTTCTGGGCCTGGCTTGGTCCCAGCAACCAGCTCCTTCCACATCCTCCAACTGACTACTCAATGACTGACTTCAGTACTACTGGCTCTCTCCTCCCTTCAGGCCTGGATCTTTATAGGGGAACTGTCTTAAGGACAGCCAGTGAGGCTCCCCCTCCAGGTCTGGGGTGGAAGGTGTTGGATGCTGTGTGTGCCAAGGTGTGCATCCCTCCCTGCAACAGTGGGTCCTGTGGCAATCCCCAGCAGGGGTGCCACACTAGGACACTTAACCTCTGCAGCAGAGCATGAGGCCGAGTCCTGGCTAGATACAGATAAGGAGACAGCAACGCAAATATTTAACAACTTAGAAATTGCTTTTGAAACCTGCACTGAGACTGAGTTGAGAATGAGGTTTTACCATTGCAGACAGAGGCCGCAGGATAGTATACGAAACTACGCCTTGAGCCTCCAGGAGGCGCTGCGACCCTTAAAGCAAGTAGACCCTACCAGTGTGCGGCAGGAGGATAAAATATTGACTTAACAGTTTATTTAGGGGTTACAGTCACCCACCAATCGTACGCAGTTGCGCCTGTGGGCCCTAGAACATCCAGATGCAAACTTTGTAGTCCTAAAGGACCAGGACATTAAAGCGCTGCAAATCCCTGTGACCCCAGACTCCGCCACAGCAAGCTAAACACCTCTTTCCTAGGGGTGGCGCCCTCCTCCTTAACCACAGCAGTGGCTAATGGACAGACTGTAACACCTGGTGCTCCTGATATCCTTGCTTAGCTGCTGCATCTGGGAGTGCAAGCTGTGGCCATGATCTTAAAAGCCATGCAGCTCAGACAAGAGCCCAAGTCATCAGAAAAGATCCAGCTTGCCGACAGCCCCGAGGACGTCCTGTGGATGCAAAGAAGGAGGATCCCATCGTCCAGAGGAAGAACCAACGAACGCTACGACTCATCAGGACAACCCATCTGCTGCCGTTGCAACAAGGCAGGCCACTTTGCCAGGTCATGTACTTTAAACCAGCAACCCCTAGGGCCGAGGGCCAACCCCCAGGAATAAGATGACCAGGCCGTCTGACTGGCATGATAGATGGGTATGTGGGAGGATGGCCAATCCTATCACACTGGATGGTATTCCTACACCTGCACTATTGAACAACGGCTCGCAGATGACCACGATACCACATATCCTGTACAAAAGATTTAAGGCCGATTCTGAGCTCACCCGCCCAGACCTAGACCTTACTATTTATGCTGTTAATGGACTACCAGTAAATCAGGTATGGTTCAGGGACGTAACCAGTGGCGTAACTAGAGTCCGAAGGGCCCCGGTGCGAAATTTGGACCTGGGCCCCCCCCTTCCCCTGGGCGCCCACATTGGTCAGATGTACGGGTCCCACGTAATGTTCTAAATCCTATAAAGACTCACAAATTGACCCCTCTCCCCTTCATTATGTATTATGGTGGGGTTACACGTCCCGATATCGCGGCGATATCGGAGGCAACGACGCGGGAGCGCGCATTTAGTGCACGTTTCTCCCTGCATCGCATCGCCAGTTTACACGCCGCGATATCAAGATGCAACGTCCCTACGATGTGCACGCCCACCAACCCAGGAACAACCATTTAACATGGGAGTGAATGGGTGACGTCAGCGTGCACATCGTAGTTGGGCTGTCACACGCTGCGATGCTGCTACAACGGCCTTGCGATATCGGAGAGTTGAATAGCTCGGCTATTCAACTCCGATATCGTTTTGGCATCGTTCCAGCATCGCGTTGTACACTCAAACCGTACAACGCGCACACGATATCGGGTCCAACTCGCGACCACTGGGTGGCAGCAGTGTCACCGGTGAGTGGCATTAGTCCTCCGGCGGCTGTGATCATCCGCCTGGGGACCAGCCGGGTAGAGCGCCACACAGCTGGCACAGCGGTAGCAGGGGTCGGCGGGCTCCGGGCCCATAGTCAGTCAATTATTATAATGAAACCCCATTATTCTCCATATAATATAATGCAGCCTCACATCCCTCCATATATCATAATGCAGCTTCATAGCCTTCCTTATAGCATAATACAGCCTCATAGCCCTCCTTATAGCATAATACAGCCTCATAGCCTCTCCATATAGTATAATACAGCCTCATAACCCTCCTTATAGCGTAATACAGCCTCATAGCCTCTCCATATAGTATAATACAGCCTCATAGCCTTCCTTATAGCATAATACAGCCTCATAGCCTCTCCATATAGCATAATACAGCCTCATAGCCTCTCCATATAGTATAATACAGCCTCATAGCCTCTCCATATTGTATAATACAGCCTCATAGCCCTCCTTATAGCGTAATACAGCCTCATACTCCTCCATATAGTAAAATGTAGCCTTACTCCTCTCTCTACATGTGACAGCACAGTTATCTCTGTACATGTGACAGCACAGTCTTCTGTACATGTGACAGCACAGTCCTCTCTCTACATGTGACAGCACAGTCCTCACTGAACATGTGACAGCACAGTCCTCTCTGAACATGTGACAGCACAGTCCTCTCTGAACATGTGACAGCACAGTCCTCTCTGAACATGTGACAGCACAGTCCTCTCTCTACATGTGACAGCACAGTCCTCTCTGAACATGTGACAGCACAGTCCTCTCTGAACATGTGACAGCACAGTCCTCTCTGAACATGTGACAGCACAGTCCTCTCTGAACATGTGACAGCACAGTCCTCTCTGAACATGTGACAGCACAGTCCTCTCTGAACATGTGACAGCACAGTCCTCTCTCTACATGTGACAGCACAGTCCTCTCTCTACATGTGACAGCACAGTCCTCTCTCTACATGTTACAGCACAGTCCTCTCTCTACATGTGACAGCACAGTCCTCTCTGAACATGTGACAGCACAGTCCTCTCTGAACATGTGACAGCACAGTCCTCTCTGAACATGTGACAGCACAGTCCTCTCTGAACATGTGACAGCACAGTCCTCTCTGAACATGTGACAGCACAGTCCTCTCTCTACATGTGACAGCACAGTCCTCTCTCTACATGTGACAGCACAGTCCTCTCTCTACATGTGACAGCACAGTCCTCTCTGTCTCTCTACATGTGACAGCACAGTCCTCTCTGTCTCTCTACATGTGACAGCACAGTCCTCTCTGTCTCTCTACATGTGACAGCACAGTCCTCTCTGTCTCTCTACATGTGACAGCACAGTCCTCTCTGTCTCTCTACATGTGACAGCACAGTCCTCTCTGTCTCTGCACATGTTTCAGCACAGTCTTCTCTGTGTACTTGTGACAGTTCTGCTCCTGTGATTGCAGCCTCCCGGGGAGATAACAAGAAAGAATTATAGATAAACTTCAGACTCGGAGTTGGAGGAGGCACCGTCCACTCCTGGAAGATCAGTTACACATTAACCCGCAGCTCCCAGAAGACATTGATGGCCCCTGCCACATAATTACCCTTGTTCCCCGCTCTCCTGTATGATCAGTGCTCTGCTCTTCCGCCGGAAGGAAGTGGAAGGAGGTGGCACCAGCCGCTCCACAGTGCAACGCAGGCCCGGAAAGCTGGCAGGTCAGAGGAGGTGAAGGGCGGGAGCAGCAGCAGGAAGTAGGCTCCCCCTCCCCTCCTCTCCAGGCTCTCCCTGACACACGGGCCGCGCTGTCACATGGATGTGTGTACCCCGGGCAAGAACGCATATCCATGTGAAGCGGGCACCTTGCGTTGCGATCGGCGGGAGCAGGGGGCGGCTTGTGGCGCGGACCGGGCCCCTTATAGTCCCGGGCCCGGTCGCACCCGCGACCCCTGCG
The DNA here is from genome assembly GCA_033576535.1 of Allobates femoralis. NCBI lineage: Eukaryota > Metazoa > Chordata > Amphibia > Anura > Aromobatidae > Allobates > Allobates femoralis. The sequence goes on from JARQOC010000009.1 coordinate 142,093,459, forward strand.
ACCGCGATCGTTACGCCACTGGACGTAACCATAAAAGTGGAGAGGGTGGAGTAAGAAGGTCAAGGACTTATTGTGGTTGAAACTGATTGTGGTGAGAAAAATCCACAAATGATACTAGGCACTAATGTGATTGAAAATGGTCTAGGTGAAGTGCTTGTCTTACTCCAGCAGATTGCCGAAACTGCCAGTACCGAGCATCAGAGGGTCCTACAGAAGGAGATCAGAGCCCTCCTGATGAGACAACAGGTAAAATGGTCTGGTGGGAAAATTGGCAGTGTACGGGAAACTAACCCGTTCCCCATTGTGTTACACCCAAGAAGTGAAATGATGATATGGCGTTGGGCAGCGATAGGCCTCAGAGGGCACGATTATCAGGCAATGGTTGAGCCCATGTACTCAGAGAATAGGCCTATGATCCTGACAGCCAGGGGGATAGTTGATGTACGCAAGAGGAGGGTACCTGTACGAGTGTTAACCTGTGGAGAAGAAGAGGTTAAACTGCCCAGATATCATGTATACAAGAGTGTCCCGGGCACTAGTGGCGCTTGCTTAGCTCTTTTTGCCAGCTTCTGCTCTAGTGTGTTGCTCAAGTCTTCAAACAGCAATTTATCATGAATAATAGAAGAAAAGACGGCACTCACCCTGTTTTTCCTTGAAGGAGATTGTGCTTTATTCCATAGACATGGAGTGGGTTACACGAGATTAAGGAGGAGGGAGGTGCGGTGGAGAACGACGGGCGCACCGTTTCACCTTACTCAGGCTTCTACGGGTCCAACAAACTAGTGACAATGAAACTCCTCCTTATCCAGGAGGGAGTTAGGTGACGTCATATAATGTGATTAACATTGTGTAAAAAGAAAAGACATTTGAGGTACCTAATGCATAAAGATTACCAATATTTAAAATGTTTTTAACATATGTAAAAATAAATACATTGAGAGATAAACACTTGTTGCAAGAAAACAGGAGTTTTGATACAAAAAAGGAAAATTCACTACGTTATAAGATTATGCCACAAGATGGCGCTATATATTCATTTTACTCATATTTAATGTTATAGATTCATGAAAATAGAATTTTGTACTGAGGATTATAAATTCATATAGAAAATTATTGTTAACCTATTTATTTTTATACAATCCATACATTTAATCTAACAGTTTTTCTAATTCATTCATAATGATTAATGTAAAAAAATATTTTTCAATTTAATTTCTCCAAATCTTCTTAAAAATCATTCAATGACTGCAGATATGAACAATAATTTTAAATAATAATCATATACTTCTATTCTATATGAATTCTTCCCCATCCATATAATTATTGTTATTATTCTACTTTTAATTTTTTATATATTATTTTTATTTTCATTATTCATACTCTGGATAGTTTCATCCTCTACAACAAAGATATGTTTTTCATATGTCTATATTTATTATTTTAATGTGTATTAGCAGTAACATTTTATCAACCTTTTGGAATCATATAAAAATGGACATGTCTAATCTGTCATTTAATCCTGGGACTTCTTGTGCTCTTGTGGAAATGATCCCCTTGGCTTCAGTCTGTAGTAATCGGTTATGTGTATCTCCACCTCTTTTATCAGGGATAGTTTTTCTATCCACATAAAACGTAGGACTTCTGGGCCCCTTTGTGATCTTCTCTTATGTGCTGTATTAGTCGTGGGGATCCCTGCCCAGTCTTTATAGAATTCTAGTGTTCTCTAAATCTCACATTCATACTCCTGATAGTTTTCCAATATAATAACGGTGATATGGGCAAAATATAATATACACCACCCACATTGTTTTACAGTTAATTAAAGAATTTACATAGTGTTTGTACTCTCCTATATTAATTATGTTCTCTCTCAAATTATATCTGCACTATGAACAATTGTTACAGATAAAATTCCCTTTTAGTGGTATTGATTGTAACCATGTCTCTTTCTTTGGTGTCGGGGTTAGTATATTCCTCACTAGCATATCGCCCAGGTTTTTGCTTCTCCGATCAGTAATTACCGGTGAAGTTTCCTGGCAGTTTTCCTTAGTACCTCAAGCTATTATATTTGAGTTTCATTCAATATCTTGTCATACCATGCCTGATGAAGAGACCTGAGTCGTCTCGAAAGCTCGCCTTATAACATCATTTATTTTATTTTTGTTAGCCATTAAAAGGTATCACAACTACAAGATCTTTATCTTCTTTCTTACACTAAGAGCAATCAACATTTTCTCAACTGGCTAACACGGTACCAAACCTTATTCTTCTAATCCTCTTTTAAAACATATTAAATATTATTTACGTTTTGTGGATGACGTTATTTGGATAAACTCTCTATTGATCTATTCATAAATTACCTGAATGATAATACATAGAATATGTTTTTTAGGCTGCCTTCAGATTTACAACTCAAAAATCTTCACCATGGAAGTGTATTCCCAATTACTCGTTACATCAAAAAAGACCCCTAAGGGACTATGGAATAGCTTTAATAAAAAGGTGATTTTTAAAGAGCTTTCTTAAAAGCAATACAATAGAAATTCATTACATTAGATATGAGAATACAATATGGACTCACAATGAAAACATATACTACAATCAAGTCTGGAAAATTTTAGGAGGTTACAATAACAATTTTCAGTACCTCATGGCACTAAGAGATACACTATACAGGCATATCCAGGAATCTCAACCGATCCACACAATAGTTATGCCATACTAAATCCATAAATCCAATGTGATGGCTGTGTATTATAGTGAATAGATATCTTAGACACAGGCAGTGTACTCCACCTACAATCCCCTCTTAGTAGTAAATGGGAGGCTATGGTTTGTGCTGCTCAAATATCTTAGCACTGAATATCCACTTATCCTACCTTTGTACACTGTTTGTCTCCCACCATCCACAATTCACCTCAGCCCATAATGGGTTAATTCAGACATGGCAACATCTGAGACCCTAGGTGATGATAGTACAGACCTGTATGTGCAGAGCTCCCGGCTACCCCGACGCCGTTTCGTCAATGGACTTCCTCAGGGGGTCAGTGTGCCCATTACTGCCTGTGTCTAAGATATCTATCTATAATATAAAACCCGAAGGCCACTTCCGGCCAATCCGCCCAACTTCCGTGATGGCCTCCGACCTGTGTAATCAGACCGGAACCGGAAGTGGGCGCTTTAGCGCCCACCAGACTCAGAGCGGTGAGCGCGCTCACCGCGAGCCGTTAAACTCCCACGACCCCTGTGTCCCGGCACCTCCTCTCTCCTCCGGCCCAGTCCTCCCGCTCCTCTCTCCAGCCCCTTCCTCCCGCTCCTCCTCCTCCCGCCGCTCGGTTCTCATCCTCCCCAATGTTGCAGCTCAGAGCGGAGGACATGCGGTTCTCCCGACGCCGCCCGCAGATGACCGGCATCAGCCGGTTCTCTCCCGCTTGCCACACATGCGGCTCCCCAGCTCCTGCGGCCCCCCGCAGCTACTCATGCCCCCCCGCGGCTCCTGTGGACCCCCCGCGGGTCGTCCTGCCCCCCCGCGGGTCGTCCTGCCCCCCTGCGGCCCCCCGCAGCTACTCATGCCCCCCCGCGGGTCGTCCTGCCCCCCCGCGGCTCCTGCTGCCCCCACCCTGCTTGCTTCTGCTAAAAATAAAAAATGCCTCATAGAGAATACTCACCCGTCCGCCGGCGCGCTCCATCTACGTCCTATAGCTCCATGGCTTGAGGACCTGTGGTTGCCTGGGAAACCGATCAGCTGATCGGTTTCCCAGTCAACCACAGGTCCTGCAAGCCGAGCACACGGGTGAGTATCCTCCCATCCATCCTGCCTCTACCCCCCACCGGCTCCAACCTGCCCCCCCCCTTGCTCCATAGCACACACCCCCCTCTGCTCCATCCTGCCCCCCCTCCATCCTGCCCCCCCTCCACCACCTCCATCCTGCCCCCCTACAACAGTTCCATCCTGCCCCCCCCCGGCTCCAACCTGCCCCCACCGACTCCATCCTGCCCCCCCCCCCCACACCAGCTCCATCCTGCCCCCCCACCGGCTCCATCCTGCACCCCCCGCCCGCTCCATCCTACCCCCCCACCGCCTCCATCATGCCCCCCACCACACCAGCTCCATCCTGCCCCCCCGCCGGCTCCATCCTGCCCCCCACCCCCACCAGCTCCATCCTGCCCCCCCCCCACCAGCTCCATCCTGCCCCCCCACCGACTTCATCATGCCCCCCCACCAGCTCCATCCTGCCCCCCCGCCCGCTCCATCCTATCCATCCTACCCCCCCGCTGGCTCCATCCTGCCCCCCCACCGTCTCCATCCTGCCCCCCCACCTGCTCCATCCTGCCCCCTTCCCGCCCGCTCCATCCTCCCCCCCCACCGCCTTCCATCATGCCCCCCACCACACCAGCTCCATCCTGCCCCCCCCCCGCCGGCCCCATCCTGCCCCCCCCACCCGCTCCATCCTGCCCCCCCCACCCGCTCCATCCTGCCCCCCCACCGTCTCCATCCTGCCCCCCCCACCGTCTCCATCCTGCCCCCCCACACCGTCTCCATCCTGCCACCCCCCCACCACCGTCTCCATCCTGCCCCCCCCCACCGTCTCCATCCCCCCACCGCCCACCCCCCCCACCGTCTCCATCCTGCCCCCCCCACCGTCTCCATCCTGCCCCCCCCACCGTCTCCATCCTGCCCCCCCCACCGTCTCCATCCTGCCCCCACCCCCCACCGTCTCCATCCTGCCCCCCCCACCGTCTCCATCCTGCCCCCCCACCGTCTCCATCCTGCCCCCCCCACCGTCTCCATCCTGCCCCCCCCACCGTCTCCATCCTGCCCCCCCCACCGTCTCCATCCTGCCCCCCCCCACCGTCTCCATCCTGCCCCCCCCACCGTCTCCATCCTGCCCCCCCCACCGTCTCCATCCTGCCCCCCCCACCGTCTCCATCCTGCCCCCCCCACCGTCTCCATCCTGCCCCCCCCACCGTCTCCATCCTGGCCGCCCCCCCCCACTGTCTCCATCCTGGCCCCCCCCACCGTCTCTCCATCCTGCCCCCCCCCACCGTCTCCATCCTTCCCCCCCCCACCGTCTCCATCCTGCCCCCCCCACCGTCTCCATCCTGCCCCCCCCACCGTCTCCATCCTGCCCCCCCCACCGTCTCCATCCTGTGCCCCCCCCCTCGGCTCCATCCTGCCCCCCCACACCACATTCCATCCTGCCCCCTGCCCGCCTCCATCCTACCCCCCGCCCGCTCCATCCTGCCCCCCTCCACCACACACCAGCTCCATCTGCCCCCCCCGCCAGCTCCATCCTGCCCCCCCCCCCCCCCCCGGCTCCATCCTGACCCCCCCCTGGCTCTATCCTGCCCCCCCTCCGACTCCATCCTGCCCCCCCTCCGTCTCCATCCTGCCCCCCCTCCGGCTCCATCCTGCCCCCCCCTCCGCTCCATCCTGCCCCCCCTCCGGCTCCATCCTACCCCCCCTCCGGCTCCATCCTGCCCCCAGCCGACTCCATCCTGCCCCCCCCCCCCCTCCCGGCTCCATCCTACCCCCCCCCCGCCGGCTCCATCCTGCCCCCAGCCGACTCCATCCTGCCCCCCCCGGCTCCATCCTACCCCCCCCCCCCCGCCAGCTCCATCCTGCCCCCAGCCGACTCCATCCTGCCCCCCCCCCCGCCAGCTCCATCCTGCCCCCCCCCCGCCAGCTCCATCCTGCCCCCCCCCCCCGCCAGCTCCATCCTGCCCCCCCCCGCCAGCTCCATCCTGCCCCCCCCCCCTCGGCTCCATCCTGCCCCCCCCCCGCCGGCTCCATCCTGCCCCCCCCCCGCCGGCTCCATCCTGCCCCCCCTCGCCGCTCCATCCTGCCCCACCCCCCCTCGCTCCATCCTGCCCCCTCCCCGGCTGCATCGTAACCTTCCAGCCGGCTTCATCCTGCCCCCCTCACACCAGCTACATCCTGCCCCCCCCACCGGCTCCATCCTGTCCCCCCGCCGCCTCCATCCTGCCCCCCCCCCACCAGCTCCATCCTGCCCCCCGCCGCCTCCATCCTGCCCTGCTCGCTCCATCCTGCCCCCCCGCCACCATCCTGTCCCGTTCCCTCCATCCTGCCCCGCTCGCTCCATCCACCTCTTCTGCCACCATCCTGCCCCGCTCGCTCCATCCTGCCCCCCGCCACCATCCTGCCCCGCCGCCTCCATCCTGCCCCCCCACCACCGTTCTGCCCCGCTCGCTCCATGCTACCCCGCTCGCACCATCCTGCCCCGCCGCCTCCATCCTGCCCTGCCAGCTCCATCCTGCCCCACCCCCCCATCGGCTCCATCCTGCCCCCCCGGCTGCATCCTGCCCCCCTGCCCCGCTCCATCCTACCCACACCCCGCCGGCTCCATCCTTAACCCCCCGCCGGCTCCATCCTGCCCCCCCCCCACCAGCTCCATCCTGTCCCACCCACGCCGCCTCCATCCTGCCCGCCCCACCCGATCCTACCCCCCCCACCTGCTCAATCCTGCCCCCCCCACACACCAGCTCCATCCTGCCCCTCCCGCCAGCTCCATCCTGCCCCCCTGCCAGCTCCATCCTGCCCCCCTGCCAGCTCCATCCTGCCCCCACCGGCTCCATCCTGCCCCTCCCCAGCTGCATCCTAACCTTCCCGCCGGCTCCATCCTGCCCCCCCACCGGCTCCATCCTGTCCCCCCGCTGCCTCCATCCTGCCCCCCCCCCGCCAGCTCCATCCTGGCCCCCCCCCCGCTGCCTCCATCCTGCCCTGCTCGCTCCATCCTGCTTCCCCGCCACTATCCTGTCCCGTTCCCTCCATCCTGCCCTTCTGCCACCATCCTGCCCCGCTCGCTCCATCCTGCCCCCCGCCACCATCCTACCCCGCTGCCTCCATCCTGCCTCGCCGGCTCCATCCTTCCCCGCCGCCTCCATCCTGTCCCCCCACCACCGTTCTGCCCCGCTCGCTCCATCCTGCCCCGCTCGCTCCATGCTACCCCGCTCGCACCATCCAGCCCCGCCGCCTCCATCCTGCCCTGCCAACTCCATCCTGCCCCACCCCCCATCGGCTCCATCCTGCCCCCCCGGCTGCATCCTGCCCCCCTGCCCGCTCCATCCTACCCACCCCCTGCCCGCTCCATCCTACCCACCCCCGCCGGCTCCATCCTTAATCCCCCGCCGGCTCCATCCTTAACCCCCCGCCGGCTCCATCCTGCCCCCCCCCCACCAGCTCCATCCTGTCCCACCCACGCCGCCTCCATCCTGCCCCCCCCCGCCCGATCCTACCCCCCCACCTGCTCAATCCTGCCCCCCCCACAACACCAGCTCCATCCTGCCCCTCTCGCCAGCTCCATCCTGCCCCCCTGCCAGCTCCATCCTGCCCCCACCGGCTCCATCCTGCCCCCCCCCCCCCTCGGCTCCATCCTGCCCCCTCCCCGGCTGCATCCTAACCTTCCCGCCGCGCTCCATCATGCCCCCCCCACACCAGCTCCATCCTGCCCCCCCCCCACCGGCTCCATCCTGTCCCCCCGCTGCCTCCATCCTGCCCCCCCCGCCAGCTCCATCCTGGCCCCCCCCCGCCGCCTCCATCCTGCCCTGCTCGCTCCATCCTGCCCCCCCGCCACTATCCTGTCCCGCTCGCTCCATCCTGCCCTTCTGCCACCATCCTACCCGCCGCCTCCATCCTGCCTCGCCGGCTCCATCCTGCCCCGCCGCCTCCATCCTTCCCCCCCACCACCGTTCTGCCCCGCTCGCTCCATCCTGCCCCGCTCGCCCATGCTACCACGCTCGCAATCCTGCCTGCCGGCTCCATCCTGCCCCACCTCCGCACCATCCTGCTCCTCCCGCTCCATCCTGCTCCTCCGGTTCCATCCTGACCCTCCCGCCCCCGCGGTCCTCCTCCCCCCCCCCCCCGCGCTCCATCCTGCCCCGCTCGCTCCATCCTGCCTCACTCCACCCCCGTCACCATCCTGCCCCCTAATCCATCCTGCCCCCCTGGCAGTTAGCGATCAGCTGAACGCTTTCCGGCAACGACAGGTCCTAAACCCCTGTAGGACCTAGAAGACGAAGGTGGAGCGAGCGGCGGTCAGGTGAGTATCCCACTGAGGATTTTTTTATTTTTTGGAGGAGGAGCGGGGGGGGGGGGGGGGAAGCTGAGTATGGCCATACCATAGTGCTGCCATACATGTACTCTAATGTATCGCCATATACTATAGTGCTGCTATACATGTGCTATACAATTCCACCATATACTATAGTGAAACTCTACATATACTGTAATATACTGTCATATACTATAGTCCTGCTATACATGTAATGTAATGTATCGCGATATACCATAGCGCTGCTATACATGTAATGTAATGTAGCGCCATATACCATAGCGCTGCTATACATGTGCTATAAAATACCCCCATATACTATAGTGCACCTGTACATACTGTAATATATTGCCATATACTATAGTGCTGCTATACATCTGCTATACTGTACCGCCATTACCATAGTGCTGCTATATCTAATATATAAAACATGAAGGCTCACTCCCGTCACTTTAGCCAGCACTTCCGTCACTTTGTGATCGCCAAAGTGACGTCACCACAGTGCTACACCCGTCCAGGGTGGACCAACATGCCGGCCCTAAGCGGAGCGGGACTCAGGCAACACCGCCACGCTTACGGCCGCCCCTACACTGCCTAAAACACACATCACGGCCGGGAGACGACCGCCGTGATGTGTGCAGCCTGGAGGAGCAGAGGTGTGCCGAACGGTCATGTCGCCGCTCCAGCCACATCTCTCCTCACCCCTCCAGCCACATCTCTCCTCACCCCTCCAGCCACATCTCTCCTCACCCCTCCAGCCACATCTCTCCTCACCCCTCCAGCCACATCTCTCCTCACCCCTCCAGCCACATCTCTCCTCACCCCTCCTGCCTCACCTCTCCTCACCCCTCCAGGGCCACCTCTCCTCACCCCTCCAGCCTCCCGCCACATCATACTCTGCTATCCACAGAGCCGCCTGTATACTCTGCTACCCACAGAGCTGCCTGTATAATCTGCTACCTTCAGAGCCCCCTGTATACTCTGCTACCCACTGACCCGCCTGTATACACACAATTCATTTCACCGCGCTCCCGATGCATCAGGCCCCTGACCACTGCACTCTGGCCCTGACCACTGCACTCTGGCCCTGACCACTGCACTCTGGCCCTGACCACTGCACTCTGGCCCTGACCACTGCACTCTGGCCCTGACCACTGCACTCTGGCCCTGACCACTGCACTCTGGCCCTGACCACTGCACTCTGGCCCTGACCACTGCACTCTGCCCTAAAGCAGACTATGAGCCACTGAGCCTCCATATACTCTGCTAACCACTCAGCCGCTGTATAGTCTGCTAACCACTGAGCCCCTGTGTACCCTAATAACCATAGGCTAGCATACCCGATTCTTTAGAATCGGGCCGCCATCTAGTTCACTATAATACACAGCCATCACATTGGATTTATGGATCCAGGCATCCGCCTGCGCACAGATCATATATGGCGGGCAATGGGAGCACACGGCGGTCTGCAAGCATCTGCAGACTGCCGTGCGCTCCATTATAAACATAGGGGCTGCGGTCTGCATGCAGATGCTTGCAGATGCCTCCGCAAAACGCTGCGGAGGCATCTGCAAATCTGAAGGCAGCCTTACATCAGATTTTGGAGGAGACAAAATGGAATTTCTAGATGTAAAATGAAATGTGGTAAATGGAAGGATGGAAAGATCGGTCTTTAGAAAAAGTACTTCAACAAATGCATTACTAGATTATCATAGTCATCACCCAAATCACACAAAAATAGGCCTTCCTATAAGATATAAGAGGATTAGGGATGGGCGAATCTACTCGCTAGGACTCGTTACTCGGCGAGTAGTAAGGGACTCGCAGGACTCGGTACTCTGCGAGTTTCCCAGTGATTACTCGCACGAGTCCAATGCAAATCAATATCAATCCTAGTTTTGTCAGAAACGCTGACAAAACTAGGATTGCCATTGTTTGCATTAGACTCGGCTACTGTGCCAGTGATAGCAGGCAAACTCGCAAAGTAACTGCTGTTACATTGCGAGCCGAGTCCAGCTGTCTTCTCTGTGTGCAGGCTGCCAGCTCCAGGGTCCTAGAGCCCGCCTGCTCACAGACATGATGTAGCAGTGCTGAGATTGTTCTCAGTCTGCTCATTCCCTGTGCATAGACATCTATCTATGCACAGGGGATGTAGCAGAGAGGACATCGCGTTTTGGACTACGTCGGACGGAAGAGGATTTTTTTAATTAAAGATGGAGTCCCTAATGGCTTTTTTTTTTATTTCAAATAAACATTTTTCTCTGTGTTGTGTTTTTTTAACCCTTTATTGGAGATTCTTAGTGGCTGGGTCAAACGTGGCCTGACATTAAGAATCTCGGGCTTAATACCAGCTTGTATAACAAAGCTGGTATTAACCCCTTTATTACCCAGCGTGCTACCGCCACCAGGGCCGCTGGAAGAGCGGGGTTCAGCGCCAGAGGATGGCGCTTCAATAAACGCGCCATCTTCTGGGGCGGCTGCGGGCTGCAATTTGCAGCGGGGGGTGCCCAGAAAGCTTGGGCATCCCTGCGCTGCGGATTCCAGCCCCCAGCTGCTTAGCTGTACCTGGCTAGACATAGAAATTGCGCGGAGCCCCACGCATTTTTTTTAAATTATTTCATGAATTTCAGAGTCAGAGTCTCAGAGTCAGAGTCAGAATCTCAGAATTTCATGAAATAATTAAAAAAAAATGCGTGGGGCTCCGCGCAATTTCTATGTCTAGCCAGGTACAGCTAAGCAGCTGGGGGCTGGTATCCGCAGCGCAGGGATGGCGCGTTCATTGAAGCGCCATCCTCTGGCGCTGAACCCCGCTCTTCCAGCGGCCCTGGTAGTGGTGGCACGCTGGGTAATAAAGAGGTTAGGGCCAGCTTTGTATTATCAGCTGGCCCTAAGCCCGAAATTTATGGCGGTCACGCCAATATTAGACATGACCGCCATGAATTTCTATTAAATTGTTTTAAAAAAAACACACAACACAAAGAAAATTTTTTATTAGAAATAAAAAAAAAAGCCATTAGGGACTCCATCTTTAATTAAAAAAATCCTCTTCCGTCCGACGCAGTCCAAAACGCGATGTCCTCTCTGCTACATCCCCTGTGCATAGATATAGATGTCTATGCACAGGGAATGAGCAGACTGAGAACAATCTCAGCACTGCTACATCATCTCTGTGCACAGACATTCATGTCTGTACACAGGGAATGAGCAGACTGAGAACAATCTCAGCTCTGCTACATCAGGCAGCAGGCGGGCTCTAGGACCCTGGAGCTGGCAGCCAGCACACAGAGAAGACAGGACTCTTATCTGTGCGAGTTTCCCAGCGATTACAGTTGCAAAGTAAATGAGTCCAATGCAAATAAATGACAAAACTAGGATTGCTTCAGGCTGAAGCTTCCGAGACACATCTGCGATTTGTAAATCTCACACTACTCGCTATTACTCGCTTCCCCATTCATTAACATTGGACTCGCTAGACTCGCAACGAGTAGCGAGTCCTGTGCTCGGACTCGTTAGAGTCAAGCGATTCCGAGTAATTCAGGATTCGCCCATCACTAAAGAGGATAAATAATAATCCTAAAATATATAAAGAGCAAGCAGATACATTAGAAAAGATGTTTACAGCAAGGCACTACCCAACATCTATAGTGGAAAAAGCTAAAGTGGATAAAAAAAGAGAGAGAAAATAAAAGATGTCAAAACAAGGATAAAAATAAAAAGTTCTACTTCAATTTCAAACATGGGCTGATGTTTGATGCAATAAAAGCCTCAATACACAAACATTGGCATGTTATCAATAAAGATAAAGATCTAAGTTAGGCCACGTGCACACGCTGAGTGTTTGATGATTTTTTTACCTCAGGATTTGTAGCCAAAACCAGAAGTGAATAATTAAACACAGAAGTGGTAAGATAAGATAAGATAAGATAAACTTTATTGATCCCGGAGGAAATTACAGTATTACAGCAGCAGAACAAAGATCAAGAACATTTCACACTTTACAAAATAAGTCTATATGGACAGCAGATGCGGGTAGACTTTTACATGTACCTCACCTATTCCCCCCATACACATAGAACTTCACATAGTCTTGGGACGCTTTACACTTCTACATTTGTTAAACATCCTCACAGCTGTCGGAACAAACGATTTTCTGTATCTTTCCTTTTTACACATTAGTTGGATTAGACGCTTGCTGAATGTGCTCTTCTGCTTCGCAAACAGTTCAGAGAGCGGGTGTGTATTGTTGCTCATTATAGCCTTGCATTTCTTATTAATTCTATCCTCTAATACCTCCTCGAAAGTCCTAAGTTGTAGACCCACCGCCGCACTAGCCTTCTTGATAAGTTTATTCAGCTTATTAGCGTCAGCTGTGCGCACACTACTACCCCAGCATATTATTGCAGCAAAGATTGCACTCGCCACAATAGATTGGTAGAACATTTCAAGCATTTTGCTACACACATTAAACGACCTTAATTTCCTTAGGAAGTAAAGTCTACTCATCCCTTTCTTGCAAACCCCCAAATATTTGAAATTCTCCACCATCTCCACATCCTGACCATCAATAGTGATAGGTAAGCAATCCTTCCTGCACCTTCCATAACTCAACACCAACTCCCTGGTTTTCTTTACGTTGAGTTCTAAATGGTTAGCCTGGCACCAGTCAACAAAGTCCGAGACCACCCTTCTGTATTCCTCCTCCCCCCGGCCTCTCTCAATACCTCCGACTATCACTGAGTCATCAGAGTACTTCTGAAGGTGACAAAGGTCTGATTTATACTGAAAATCAGCTGTGTATAATGTAAAAAGGAATGGCGACAGCACCGTTCCCTGAGGGGCTCCAACACTGCTCTGAACATTATCCGATACGGCCGCCCCCAACCTTACGAATTGTGGCCTGTCTGACAGGTAATCAATGATCCAATTCACTAGTCCCTCATCAACCGCCATTTCAACCAGCTTTTTACGTAATAATAGGGGCTGTAAGGTATTGAATGCACTGGAGAAATCGAAGAACATGGCACGCACAGTGGTTCCATCATTGTCCAAAAAGGAATGTACTGTTTGTAGCAGATACGCTACAGCATCGTCCACCCCCAGACTCTGCTGATACGCAAACTGAAGGGGGTCCGTAAAAGCAGACACCCTCGGACACAAGTAGGCAAGTACAATTCTCTCCAAGGACTTCATCGCATGCGATGTTAAGGCCACCGGTCTATAGTCGTTATGGGAGCTCGGGAAGGTAGTCTTGGGAACCGGCACCAGGCAAGAAGTCTTCCATAGAACTGGTACTCTCTGTGATTGTAAGCTCCAGTTAAACAGGTGCTGGAAGACAGTGCACAACTGATTTGCACACACTCTGAGGACACGTGGACAGATACCATCAGGCCCTGCTGCTTTACCAATGACCAGCTTACTAAACTGTTCCCTCACATCATTTTCTGAGATCAAGAAAGTCTCTACCTTCCTCCCCCCAGTTGATATTGCTTGTCGCTCCCCGGCCTTCTCCCCTGTTGACATTGCACATTTATCATTGAATCTGTTGAAAAACTCATTCATTTCATTAGCCATGATCAGCCCCCCATCGCCCTGATCTGACCTTGCCTTAAACCCAGTCAATAGCTTCATTCCCGCCCACACTTCTCTGGAGTTGTGTGACAATTTATTTTCCAATTTAATTCTGAATGCTTCACGGGCAATTTTAATTTTCCCCTTTAAGTCTCTCTGTACAGTTTTCATCTCCTCCTTGTCTTTGCTGTTAAAAGCTTTTTTCTTTCTGTTTAGTAGATATTTCAATTCTTTTGTAATCCAAGGCTTGTTGTTTGCATAACACCGAATCTCATGAATAGGTACAATATTGTCAGTACAAAAGTTGATGTAATCAGTAACTCTCCCAGTAACCTCATTAACATCATCATTATGTTCCCTGGCACATAACACCTCCCAGTCTGTACAATCAAAGCAGTCTTGTAACCTCTTCTCTGCTGCAGGTGTTTCTATTAGACTTTTCCTCTGATTGCTCCACTCCTGGTTTTGGCTACAAATCCTGAGTTAAAAAACTCATCAAATACTGAACGTGTGCACGTGGCCTAAGACACTTCTAGCTCCACCGGTAATTACTGATCAGAGAAGCAAAAACCTGGGCGATATGCTAGTGAGGAATATGTTAACCCCGACACCAAAGAAAGAGACATGGTTACAATCAATACCACTAAAAGGGAATTTTATCTGTAACAATTGTTCATAGTGCAGATATAATTTGAGAGAGAACATAATTAATATAGGAGAGTACAAACACTATGTAAATTCTTTAATTAACTGTAAAACAATGTGGGTGGTGTATATTATATTTTGCCCATATCACCGTTATTATATTGGAAAAACTATCAGGAGTATGAATGTGAGATTTAGAGAACACTAGAATTCTATAAAGACTGGGCAGGGATCCCCACGACTAATACAGCACATAAGAGAAGATCACAAAGGGGCCCAGAAGTCCTACGTTTTATGTGGATAGAAAAACTATCCCCTGATAAAAGAGGTGGAGATACACATAACCGATTACTACAGACTGAAGCCAAGGGGATCATTTCCACAAGAGCACAAGAAGTCCCAGGATTAAATGACAGATTAGACATGTCCATTTTTATATGATTCCAAAAGGTTGATAAAATGTTACTGCTAATACACATTAAAATAATAAATATAGACATATGAAAAACATATCTTTGTTGTAGAGGATGAAACTATCCAGAGTATGAATAATGAAAATAAAAATAATATATAAAAAATTGAAAGTAGAATAATAACAATAATTATATGGATGGGGAAGAATTCATATAGAATAGAAATATATGATTATTATTTAAAATTATTGTTCATATCTGCAGTCATTGATGAATGATTTTTAAGAAGATTTGGAGAAATTCAATAGAAAAATATTTTTTTACATCAATCATTATGAATGAACTAGAAAAACTATTAGATTAAATGTATGGATTGTATAAAAATAAATTGGTTAACAATAATTTTCTATATGAATTTATAATCCTCAGTACAAAATTTATTTTCATGGATCTATAACATTACATATGAGTAAAATGAATATATAGCGCCATCTTGTGGCATAATCTTATAACGTAGTGAATTTTCCTTTTTTGTATCAAAACTCCTGTTTTCTTGTAAGGCTACTTTTACCTAACGATTTTGAAGGGAGCCGATGCTGTCCGATAAATTCGGACAGCATCGGCTCCCTTCTGATGCCTGGAATCGGATGCCAAATAGCGCATCTGATTCCGGCATTAAATCGTTGCCTCCAGTCTTAAAAAAAAAAAAAAAGTTTATGCTCACCTATCCCCGAGGCCCCAGCCGTCGCCCGCAGGCTCCCGGTGTCTGCAGAGGTCTTCTTCATCTGTACAGGACCTGCCGTGATGTCACAGTCACGTGACCACAGGTTACAACCTGCGGTCACGTGACTGTGACATCACGGCAGGTCCTGTACAGCAGAAGAAGACCTCTGCAGACACCGCGAGGACACCGGGAGCCAGCGGGAGACGGCGGGGGCCTCGGGGATAGGTGAGCATAAACTTTTTTTTTTTTTTAACGCCTGCTGTCCCAGTTAGGAGTTTTACTGTACTGAGCATGCTCAGTACAGTAAAATCGGGTCCGAAGACATATCAGATGTTTCCTCGGACCCTGCTCCATAGGGCCCCATGTTAAATTGATCGGATCAAATCGGATGTGTGCACTAAATGGCATCCAATTTGGTCAGATCCGAGTTTGTCCGATTTTATTTTATGCTCCGATTTTTGCACCGATAAAAAAAACGGACAGAATCGGATCGGACCAAATCGGATGCCATTTAGTGCACATCCGATTCGTTAGGATGTCCATAGGGCTGCATGGGGCCCAAAATCGGTCCGATGCTGTCCGATTTTTATCGGACAGCATCGGATTTACAAAATTCGTAGTGTGAAACCAGCCTAACAAGTGTTTATCTCTCAATGTATTTATTTTTACATATATTGAAAAAATTTTAAACATTGGTAATCTTTATGCATTAGGTACCTCAAATGTCTTTTCTTTTTACACAATGTTAATCACATTATATGACGTCACCTAACTCCCTCCTGGATAAGGAGGAGTTTCATTGTCACTAGTTTGTTGGACCCGTAGAAACTTGAGTAAGGCGAAACGGTGCGCCCGTCGTTCTCCACCGCACCTCTCTCCCTCCTTAATCTCGTGTAACCCACTCCATGTCTATGAAATAAAGCACAATTTCCTTCAAGGAAAAACAGGGTGAGTGCCGTCTTTTCTTCTATTATTCATGATAAACTGCCCAGATATGATACCATTGCCAAGCTGTTCACGGTCAGCAACAACTCAATCCAGGCAGGGAATCCTTGACCCCGTCTAACCAGGCGGAGGGCTACAGCTCCAAGGGATAGCTGGAGGACTGGTATCAGAAGCTGCATGTAGGCACTGACTCCACCCCTTCTCACTAAAAGCACTTAGTTTATCAGGTAGTATAGGAATATGAACGGGTCTTTAGTAAACATCCATTAGATTTTTGAGGGATAAAGGGGGTACACCATCACATAACCACAGGAAACCATCCACCCATCAAGGAGAGATACAGGCCTGTACCACCAGCTCACTATCAGCGTGCCAAAGACATGTTACGGGAAATGAACGAGGCTGGGGTTATTAGAGATAGTTGTAGCCCCTGGGCAGCTCCACATTTCCTAGTAAGAAAGAAAGATGGCACAATGAGGATGTGTGTGGATTATAGGCAAATAAACCACATAACACATAAAGATGCTTACCTGCTATCCCCCATTGAGGAATCAATTGCTGCAGTGAAAGCTGCTAATTATTTTTCCCCCTTAGATCTTACTAGTGGGTATTGGCAGCTCTCCGTGACAGAAGAAGATCAGGAGAAGACCGCGTTCATGACACCGATGGGCCTGTGTGCGTTCAACAGCATGTCATTTGGAATCTGCAACGCGCCAGGAACGTTCCAAAGGCTGATGGAGTGTTGCCTGGGGCACCGAAACTTCGAGACCGTGCTACTATATCTGGATGACGTCATTGTGTACTCCAAAACATATGAAGAACATCTGGAGCACCTGGCTGAGGTATTTAAAGCATTGTCAAAGTTTGGTATGAAGATGAAGCCATCAAAGTGCCACTTGCTGAAGCCGAAGGTTCAGTATCTTAGACATGTGGTCAGACATGTGGGATGAAGCTAAAACCATCCAAATGCCACCTGTTAAAGCCAAGAGTTCAGTACCTGGGACACATAGCTCAGAGGGAGTGGCACCGGACCCAGACAAGGTAACCATCATCAGAGAATGGCCAGAACCAAGGACCCTCAAGGAAGTATGTCAGTTCCTGGGATTGGGGGGATACTACAGGAGATTCATCAAGGAGTACACGAAGAATGCTGCACCCTTATAAAACCTCCTAGTAGGCCAACCCAAGAAAGGCAAGACCAGGGAACCTCCATTTGATTAGGGCAAGGAATAAGAAGAGTCCTTCCAGCAGATGAAAGCGGCCCTGACGAGTGAAGAGGTCCTGGCTTACCCTGACTACAACCTACCATTCCTGCTGTACACAGATGCCAGCAATGTGAGGTTAGGAGCAGTACTCTCCCAAAATCAAGAGGGCAGAGAAAGAGTGATTGCCTATGCTAGTAGAAAGCTTCACCCTACAGAAGGAACCCTGAAAATTACAGCTCATTTAAGCTGGAGTTCCTGGCCTTGGTCTGGGCTGTCACTGAAAGATTCAAACACTACTTGGCATCTAGCAAGTTTACTGCCTTTACAGATAACAATCCCTTAACACCCTTGGAAACTGCAAAACTAGGTGCCATGGAACAACGCCGGATGGCCAGATTGTCAAATTACCAGTTTATCATCAAGTACCGGGCTGGCCGTAACAATGCCAACGCTGATGCTTTGTCTAGGATGCCTCATTTAGCGGACAGGGGAGAAGATGAGGATAAGTTTGAAGAGATAGGGCTACCCACCTTCCACCAACTCAGAGCATCCCAGTGTCAGCAAGCCTGCACAGAAATCCCTGAGAGAACAGTGATCCCATTACCAAATTTTGGTTGGAAGGAATCCCAAGACAGTGACCCAGCTATCGATTTGGTCAAAGGACTGATAACTCAGGAGTCCTCCAAATTACCTTCAAATCCACCACCAGAAGCAAAACATCTGTGGAATGAAAGGAGTAAGTTATTCATCTACCAGGATAAACTCTGTAGAAGATACATTAAACCCACAAACCATGAAATGGTCTGGCAGATCGTGATACCCCGAAAAAACATTCAGATGGTGCTAACTGCTTACCACAATCAAACAGAACACTTTGGATGGAAAAAGTTGGAGATGATGCTCAAAGACAGATTTTATTGGGTTGGCATGAGAGGATCCATAGGTTACATGGTCCACAGTCTTTACACCATCTTTCTAAGAAGGAAAGACCAAAAGAGTTAAAGAGCACCACTTCAATCCATCGTAACAATGCAACCACTCCAGATAGTAGCTTTGGACCACGTGAAGCTAACTCCGAGCAGAACAGGCTATACCTATGCCTTAACCATGATAGACCATTATTCAAGATTCCTGATGGTAGCTCCAGTAAAAGACCTTACCGCTGCAACAGCTGCAAAACCTTTCAAACCGTCTTTTGTAGACCATTGGGTTATCCAGAACAAGTTCTGACTAATAGAGGTTCTGCATTCGAAGTTGAAATCTTTCAAGAATTCTGTCATTTTATAGGTGTAAAAAGATAAGAACCACGTCATAGTATCCACAATCAAATGGTTTATGCGAAAAGATGAATAACGTTGTCATTGACATGCTGAAGATACTGCCTCTAGAAGAAAGAAAACAATGGCCAGAGAAACTGTCTGATCTCGTGGACATGTACAACCACATTCCTGTGAGTTCAACTAACTGTACACCGGCTTGTCTCATGAGAGCAAGCTCTGGAAAGCTACCAGTAGACTTGGAAATGGGAGTCATCGAACAAAAAGCAGATACTCATAATTCTGACTGGAACATCAATCGTCTGGAACAGTAGAAATTAGTCCAAGCCTGCGCTGAAGATAACTAGAGATGGGCGAGTCCTAAAAGACTCGGAATCGCAAGACCCCAACGAGTCCGAGTCAAGGACTCGGGACTCGTTGCGAGTCCAGCGAGTCCAATGTTAATGAATAGGGAACCGAGTAATAGCGAATAATGACATTTACAACTCGCTGATGTGTCTCTGAAAGTGTGCGAGTCCAAACTCGCTGGTTTTTCTCTTATTTTGAGGCTTGGAGCCGATGATGCGAGGGAAGCGATTCTCCAGCACACACCATGCTTTAAGGAAACAGGAAACGAGTCGCGCTGACAGGCGCACACACAGAGCAATCCATTCATCATTGCAATCATGGCAGCAGGCCGTGGCACGGTGAACACACTGCGTCTTATTGCACTTGTGGAGGCTCGTCCATTTCTATGGCTCCCTACAGATCCTGACTATGGGGATACGACCCAAATTAATACAGCCTGGAGAGAGATCGCCCAAGAGATGTTCCCTGCGTTCCATCGGAGTGACCATGAGGAACAGAGCAATCTAAGTAAGTTAAATGAGTTCACACGTTATATATTGCATTTACTGAATATATACTCGTGTATAAGCCGACCCGTGTATAAGCCGACCCCCCTATTTTTGCCCCCAAAAACTGTGAAAACATATTGACCGCCATCCTGGTATACAGCGGCTATCACTGGTAGACAGCCCCCCAGCAGAGTATACACCTCCCCCTGCAGAGTATACAGGCCCCCAGATGGGTATACATGCCCCCATATTGTGGTATACAGGCAGGGGCGGACTGGCCCAGGTGCCACGGGTCATGCGGCTGCAGGAGCATGAATAATCCGCATGTCCCTGAAGCAGCAGGCGGAAACGGAAGCTCCTGGCCGCGCGATGACGTCATCAGCGCGCGGCTGCGTCCGGGAGTGAGTGTCTGTGAGTGGCGTGCGGCTGCGACTGTTAGCGAGCGGCTGTGAGGAGCGCGAGGCTGCGGCTGGGAGCGAGCCATAGGAGAAGGCGGGAGCTGCGGTGACTGTGAGGCGGCCGCCAGTCATCACCCCCCCCCCCACTCCCCGTCCTCACCTGTGTCGGGCCGGTGAGGGAGGGTTGCGACCCAAACTGTAGGGTGCCAGTCAGTCCCTGTATACAGGGCCCTCAGTGTGTGTACAGGCCCCCCCAGCAGTGGGTATACAGGGCCCCCAGCAGTGGGTAGACAGTGGCCCAGTGGGTTTACAGGGCCCCCAGCAGTGGGAATACAGGGCCCCCATAGCAGGGTATACAGGACCCTGAATGTGTTATCATGCTCCACCGCATAGTTGCCTATATTTGGATGGGGTCACAACAGTACACTTAGTTTAAGGTCTGATCCTCCTGGCTCTTTCGGCCAAGGGGTTGGGTGTATATAAATACCACTAATGGTACCCGGTTTGAAATCATTTCACAGTTGACCATCTTAAAAAACGGTGGAGGAGCTGCCGGGACCAGCATAAGAAGCAGTACCGGCAGTACTCAGAGAGAGAACCGGGAGCCGCTCCATTGCTGAACCACTACCACTTTTACGACCGGCTGTCCTTCCTTCACCCGGTGGCCCGTATGCCAAGGTATGTGTCTGCAGCACTGTTGTGTACATTTAGTATTATTTATTAATATATACATTAGGTTCCAATTCGGCTCTGTGGGTAGCAGAGTATACACGTGGCTCTGTGGGTAGCAGAGTATACAGGCGGCTCTGTGGGTACCAGAGTATACAGGCGGCTCTGTGGGTAGCAGAGTATACAGGCGGGTCTGTGGGTAGCAGAGTATACAGGCGGGTCTGAGGTAGCAGAGTATAAAGACGGCTCTGTGGGTAGCAGAGTATACAGGCGGGTCTGAGGTAGCAGAGTATACAGGCGTCTCTGTGGGTAGCAGAGTATACAGGCGGGTCTGTGGGTAGCAGAGTATACAGGCGTCTCTGTGGGTAGCAGAGTATACAGGCGGGTCTGTGGGTAGCAGAGTATACAGGCGGGTCTGAGGTAGCAGAGTATAAAGACGGCTCTGTGGGTAGCAGAGTATACAGGCGGGTCTGTGGGTAGCAGAGTATACAGACGGCTCTGTGGGTAGCAGAGTATACAGGCGGGTCTGTGGGTAGCAGAGTATACAGGCGGCTCTGTGGGTAGCAGAGTATACAGGCGGGTCTGTGGGTAGCAGAGTATACAGGTGGGTCTGTGGGTAGCAGAGTATACAGGCGGGTCTGTGGGTAGCAGAGTATAAAGACGGCTCTGTGGGTAGCAGAGTATACAGGCGGGTCTGTGGGTAGCAGAGTATACAGGCGGGTCTGTGGGTAGCAGAGTATACAGGCGGGTCTGTGGGTAGCAGAGTATATAGGTGATGAGAATAGGGTTAATAGATGGTGCTACAGTGTTGGGGCGTGCTAGAGGGAGCAGAGATCCGATTACTGCCATCATTACTGACCTTATTAAAGATAGCGGCCGCAGCTAAATGACATCATGGCAAAGGTAAACATGGGGTGTGGTTAGCTGCAGGAGGTTAGTGAGAGGTGTGGGTTGTTTGGCAGAGGGCGTGGTGTGGGCGTGGTGAGCGCGGCTCCTGCGTCAGATACGCTGCGAGCGCGGACCCGCGGCACATCTCCAGGAGCAGAGGACGTGTCCGGTACGTCCGTAGCCCCCGGCCTCCCCGTTGTCCGCATACACAGCCCCGCTGTGACCTCTGCAGTGTCACAGGCCCCGGCGAGCGGCTGTCATCTCCTCCTGACACTGACCTCCTCCTTATTTGATAGTCTGTGTTGTCCCCCCCCGCTGACAGCATCAGTGATCTGCTAAGACCTGTGGGTGCACAGACGGGGGAAGTACAAATGCCAGCATGCCGGGGCGGATGGGGCGCTGTGAGGGGCGCAGGTCTTGCTGTGAGCGGAGGGCGCGAGGCCGCTTGAGAAAACGCTATAGCGGCTGTGTGAGTTAAGCGTCTGCGGCTCGCGAAGGCGCATACGCGTCTCCGCTCGCAGTGACGCTAAGGAGTTTGGGATTCGGCTACAGTGCCGGAATTTCAAACTCCCGATTATATAAATAGATTATATATATATATATTGTATACCTTTCAACCCCTTCCCTGCTTTATATAGATGATATAAGCTAAAAGTTTTGTGAATTAAGTATGTCAAGTTAAAAGTGAAGTCAGGGGGACTTTTTTTTTTCATGTGAACCATTGGTGTTATTGATCGTCTAGATTAGATGGGATGGGGGGGGGGGGGGTGGTAATCAGGGGGTGAAAAATTATGTATTAGTATGGAATTAGCAAAGAAAGTCACGTATTCCTTTATGTTATGTACAGTTGGTTATTCTTTCATAATAATAACAAATATCTGATTAAGAATACACAGATACACAGAGTCTAAAAAGCGTGCAACTTAATGTTTGACCTATGTTTTTGTTTCCAAATGCAATGCATTCACCAAATTTTTTTTTACTTTACCCACAGAGAAGCTTACTACAGAGGGCGGCGTGCTGTTAACCCTCCACCGCCAAACAGAAGGCGGCGTGGAGAAAACCGACCACCACCACCACCGCCGTCGCCACCGCCACCACCACCACCAGCATCGCCGCCAGCAGCGCCAGGGCCAGCACCACCACCGCCGCCACCAGCGGCAGGGTCAGCACCACCACCGCCCCCACCAGCGGCAGGGCCAGCACCACCACCGCCACCACCAGCGGCAGGGCCAGCACCACCACCGCCACCACCAGCGGCAGGGCCAGCACCACCACCGCCGCCACCAGCGGCAGGCCCAGCTTATGGTCCGATCCCGGGGTCAGCACATTTAAGTGTTCAACAGAGTAATGCTGACTTTGCCCGCAGTATTATACCATTCATGGATAATATTCCATTTGACAGGCTACTGCGGGCAAGGTCAGCATTACAGATAGTGCTGGAAGCCTGTCAGCCAAATAACGACCCAGGTGATGTGTTCCAATATTTGGATGGGTGGAAAATATCGGCCTCTAACAGGCTAGGCAGGCCCACAACACGGGACAGCCAGGTGCCACCCCACAGGGCTTTGCCTCACTGCCAGTGGCCAGCTAACAGGGACCTACCACCGTTCCCTACACCTGTTCAGAGGATCCACCCTGAAGGGTTCGGCCAGGCCATACGTGGGGCCCTTGACCTTTTGCAAGACGGACAGCCCACCTACCAGGACCTGTAGGGCTCCATTTGTTGGGTAATACCTTCATTGTAAAAGGTAGTATTTTTGGGAATGTCCAAACAGTGCTGCCATTTTGTTTTTGAAACACAGTTTTAAAAACCAGCTTTGTGTCTGTCTTTTTTCAAGGAATGAATGTGTAGTTTTTTTTGTGGTTGGGCTTCAAGTCATCATAATTATTATAATTATTTATTTATATAGCGCCCATAGGTTCCATGGCGCTTTACATGAGGAAAAGGTAGACAAGGACAAGTACAATAAACATAGACAATAAGGTAATACAGGTACAATAGTAGAGGACCCTGTACGCTTGGGCTCACATTCTACGAGGGGTGGGTGGGGATACAATAGGGTGGGGAAGGTGTTGGTCCTGGGGCGTGTAGCGGGGTCTCATGGCAGGTTGTAGGCCTGTCGGAAGAGGTGAGTCTTTAGAAGTATCTTTAAGGTTCAGAGGGTAGGCGACTGACTGATGAGGTGGGGCAGGGAGTTCCATAGCATGGCGGATGACCGGGAGAAATCCTGTATGCGGTTGTGGGAAGAGGAGATGAGGGTGGACTGTAGGACAAGTTCTTGGGATGAACGCAGGTTGCGTGAGGGATGGTATCGGGAGATCATGTCGGAGATGTATGGTGGGGATAGGTTGTGTAAGGCTTTGAATGTCATGGTCAGTGTTTTAAAGTGAGCTCTCTGTGGGCCGGAGGGGCCAGTGAACGGCTTGGCAGAGGGGGTAGGCAGGGGAGTAGCGTGAGGACAGATGGATTAGTCGGGCAGCAGAGTTTAGTATAGATTGGAGAGGTGCAAGAGAGTTGGCAGGGAGACCTATGCGAAGGAGGTTGCAGTAGTCAAGGCCGGAGATGATGAGGGCATTTATGAGTGTTTCAGCAGTGTCAGGATTGAGGAACGACCGAATTGGTTAAATATTTTTGAGTTGGAGTCACAGGGACTTGGTTAGGGACTACAGGTGGGGCTTGAAGGAGAGGGAGGAGTCAAGGATTACCCCGAGACATTTGGCGTGGGGGACAGGGGAGAGAGCATCATTAGCAAGTACTTTACGGCCCGCATGGCGCATGACGTCACCTTGGTTACTAAGTGTCAAATCATGACTCCACATACAACTGTTGCTGACAAACAGTGCCTGTGTTTGGGGGGTTACTTTATGCCTCGCTATGGCAACAAGACTATGAACACACATGTGAGAGGCTGGGACGTCTACATGCTACACATCGCGTCTACGCGTTTTGTATGGAGCGTACAGTGGGACCCTTCAACAGGCTCCAGCAGGATGATAGTCCAAGCAACGCCCACGATGCAGGCATAGGATTGGTGCCTGGAAAAATTAGCCCAAGGGGCTGTTTGCCATTTTTGGTATAAATGTAGGCCTAAGGGCCATGAAAAGCTTGTTAGCCAGGGTGTCTCCCAAACCATGATAAGCTTGTTAGCCTGTGTGGCTCAAAAAATTAGCCCAAGGGGCTGTTTGCCATTTTTTGTATAAATGTAGGCCTAAGGGCCATAAAAAGCTTGTTAGCCAGGGTGTCTCCCAAACCATGATAAGCTTGTTAGCCTGGGTGGCTCAAAAAATTAGCCCAAGGGGCTGTTTGCCATTTTTTTTGTATCAATGTAGGCCTAAGGGCCATAAAAAGCTTGTTAGCCAGGGTGTCTCCCAAACCATGATAAGCTTGTTAGCCTGTGTGGCTCAAAAAATTAGCCCAAGGGGCTGTTTGCCATTTTTTGTATAAATGTAGGCCTAAGGGCCATGAAAAGCTTGTAAGCCATGGTGTCTCCCAAACCATGATAAGCTTGTTAGCCTGGGTGGCTCAAAAAATTAGCCCAAGGGGCTGTTTCCCATTTTTTGTATCAATGTAGGCCTAAGGGCCATAAAAAGCTTGTTAGCCAGGGTGTCTCCCAAACCATGATAAGCTTGTTAGCCTGGGTGGCTCAAAAAATTAGCCCAAGGGGCTGTTTGCCATTTTTTTTGTAGCAATGTAGGCCTAAGGGCCATAAAAAGCTTGTTAGCCAGGGTGTCTCCCAAACCATGATAAGCTTGTTAGCCTGGGTGGCTCAAAAAATTAGCCCAAGGGGCTGTTTGCCATTTTTTTTGTATCAATGTAGGCCTAAGGGCCATAAAAAGCTTGTTAGCCAGGGTGTCTCCCAAACCATGATAAGCTTGTTAGCCTGTGTGGCTCAAAAAATTAGCCCAAGGGGCTGTTTGCCATTTTTTGTATAAATGTAGGCCTAAGGGCCATAAAAAGCTTGTTAGCCATGGTGTCTCCCAAACCATGATAAGCTTGTTAGCCTGGGTGGCTCAAAAAATTAGCCCAAGGGGCTGTTTGCCATTTTTTTTGTAGCAATGTAGGCCTAAGGGCCATAAAAAGCTTGTTAGCCATGGTGTCTCCCAAACCATGATAAGCTTGTTAGCCTGGGTGGCTCAAAAAATTAGCCCAAAGGGCTTAATAAAGTCTATTTTTAAATAAAGCAGGGCGCTTGGCCCATAGCATATTATTGCTTGGACTAGGAGCATAGAACAAGCAAGGCCAACTATGCAGGCCTAGGCTTGGTGCCTCAAAAAATTAGCCCAAAGGGCTTAATAAAGTATTTTTTTACATAAAGCAGGGCGCTTGGCCCATAGCATATTATTGCTTGGACTGGGTGCCGAATGAAATCAACCGAGCTAAGGGACATGTCATTAATTCCTGTCCAAAATGGGCATATTGTTAACAGCGCAATATCCCAATCATATAAATTATGATTAGGTTAATCTAGGATTGTGTACTGTCGTCAGGAGGGCTTAGGAACTGTGATGATATCCAATCCTTGTTGAATTTAATTAGAGTGAGCCTGTCGGCATTTTCTGTGGTGAGGCGGGACCTTCTATCAGTGACTATACCCCCAGCGGCACTGAAAACACGCTCTGATGTCACGCTAGCAGCTGGGCATGCCAGCACCTCCAAGGCATACAATGACAGCTCAGTCCAAGTGTGCAGCTTGGAAACCCAGTAATTAAAGGGTACAGAAGGGTCGGTTAGGAAGCTGGTACTGTCACTGAGATACTGCTGCACCATGTTGGACAATTGTTGTCTCCTACTCAAGGTCACCGTAGGCAAATTCCGTTCTTGATTGGAAGGTCTGTTGAACATCGCCCAGTTGGCGGACATCTTACCCCCACCTCTTCTTGTCATTGATGACGTTTGTGTCCCAACCAAAGGCTGCTGTTGGAAAGAGCTGGTTCTTCGATGTATAGCGGATTCAGACGGTGATATTGCCAGCAAAATATCAAGAAGAACCCTCTTTACATGATCCATCGTTAAGCCCCTGGATGAGTGCGACAGCAGCGACTGAAATTTGTCTTTGTACCGTGGGTCCAAAAACGTTGACAACCAGTAGAGGTCGCTGTCATAGATGTGTATGACGCGTGGATCTTTGGAGACACATTGACACATTACTTCAGCCATGTGTGCTAAGCTGCAAAGACTCATCTCCTCGGTTACAACAGAATGAAGATCACTACGCGTCGTGGCCTCTAAATCGGTGTCCGCCTCCTCCTCTTCAGCCCACCCATGCTGTACCGACATAAACGTAGGGTTGGGAGTCCCATCAGGGTTCACATCAGTACCAGAGAAAAATAAATCTTCTTCATCATCACCCTCATCACCATCTTCCTGAACCAATGTAGCCTGCTGATATTGGCTTGGGTGGCTAGGATCAGCGATGTTCAATTCTGGCTCCATAGCCATCCGCTGTGCTCTCAAAGCATCTGTTTTGAGATTCAATAGGGATTCTTGGAGCAGGCAGAGCATGGGGATGGTGAGACTTATAATCGACTGATCGCCACTGACAAGTTTGGTACAGTATTCGAAGTTATCCAGCAACTCGCAAAGGTCAGCGATCCAGACCCACTCGAAAGTACTGATGTGTGTGGTATGACTTCCAGGTTGACGGGCATGTTGCAGCTGAAATTCCGCTATTGCCTTCTGCTGCTCATTAAACCTTGACAGCATATGGAAGGTGGAGTTCCATCGCGTAGGCATGTCGCAAATTAGCCTGTGTTTCGGCAAGTTAAATTGGATTTGAAGGGCTGAAAGACTTGCAGCTGCTGTGGACGAATGTCTAAAGTGGGCGCAAATTCGCCTCACCTTATCCAGTAGCTCAGATAACTCTGGGTAT
Source organism: Allobates femoralis (assembly GCA_033576535.1). Taxonomy (NCBI): domain Eukaryota; kingdom Metazoa; phylum Chordata; class Amphibia; order Anura; family Aromobatidae; genus Allobates; species Allobates femoralis. The sequence continues at coordinate 142,120,972 of JARQOC010000009.1, forward strand.
ATTTTGAGGAATTTCTGAACTACCAGGTTCAGGACGTGAGCCATGCAAGGCACATGTACAAGTTTACCGTGCTTTATTGCCGCCACAAGGTTTGCACCATTATCGCTCACAACTAGACCTGGTTGTAGTTCCAGTGGGGCCAGCCACTCATCGGTCTGTTGCTTGAGACCTTTCCACAACTCTGTTGAAGTGTGACGTGTGTCACCTAGGCAGATAAGCTTCAGAAGAGCCTGTTGTCGCCTTGCAGAAGCAGTACTGCAAAGCTCCCAACTCGGACGTGATGGTGCGTGAGGCTCAGCAGTGGACAAGGAAGTGGCAGAAGCAGATTGGGCACTGGACATATATGAGGAGGCAGACACCCGGAATGATGTTGGGCCCGCTATTCGTGGAGTTGGAAGTATGTCAGATGGTACAGTTTTAGAAGTTGGGACACTCTCCACCAGGTTGATCCAGTGAGCCGTTAGTGAAATGTATCTGCCCTGTCCACAACTACTTGTCCACGTGTCCGTTGTTAGGTGGACTTTTGCGGTGACAGCATTTGTTAAAGCACGTTTTAAGTTGTTAACCACGTGCTGGTGTAAGGCGGGAACGGCACTACGTGAGAAAAAGTAGCGGCTGGGTACAGAGTATCGTGGTGCTGCCTCAGCCATCAACTCCCGAAAAGACTCTGTACCCACAAGCCTAAACGGCAGCATTTCCACAGCTAACAACTTGGCTATTTTCGCAGTCACTTTTTGGGAATATGGGTGTGTCGGTTGGAACTTCCGCTGTCTTTCATACAGCTGTGGCACAGACAACTGCACGTTTGGACCAGACTGACAAGAGGATTGACTACTGTCATGTCTGTCTTGTAAAGCACCTTGGGAGGAGTACGCTTGAGCAGGAGCTGAAGCCTGAACACTTGCTGGTGAAGGATGGATCTGAGGTGGCCTGGAAGTGTTTGGATCAGAAGGCACTGATTTTGAACCCTGATAGGGTGCCCACTGAATTGGGTGCTTAAGAGACATATGCTTGCGCATACTGCTGGTGCTCTGGTTTCCTTTTACCGTGCCTCTGCTAAGCCTTGCCTGGCACATCTTACAGATAACCATATTTGGTACTGTTGGGCTATCCTTAAAAAATTGCCACACACTGGCTGTTCGTCCTTTATTTTTAATTGGAGGAAGAGGAGGATGACTCTGTTCAACACCAACTGTGGACACATTTTGGGCAACTGTGTTTGCAGTTTGTGCAACAGTTGGCAGAGTTTGTGCCACAGTTGACGCTATTTGGGCAACTGTTCTCACAGTTTGTGTTCTGGAGACAGTACGCCTTTGTGATTTTGCCAGTGGTACATAGCCACTTTCGTCCTCCTGGCTGCTCTCTTGGCTATGCAATTCAGCAATCCAGGTAGGATCTGTGGTGTCATCATCCACCCCTTCCAGTTCAAAGGATTCTGGATAAACTGACTGAGCAGGCTGGCCAGATGAGATGTGTGTCTCATCATCCTCATCATCATCCACCTCCTGAGATACTGTTTGCATTTCGTGAAAGTGTCTTTCTTCAGGACGCGGTACTTCCAAACTTTGGCCATGAGTAGACATTTCGTCTACTTCAAGTATCTCGTCAGGCAGTGACAAAGAAACCCCTTTATAAGAACCGAATAAGTCATCCGAGTGACCAAGGTCCATATCCAAATTTTCCTCTGGCTGCCGATGGGTTGAGGCAATATGAAGACTTTGAGGATTGGATGGCGCTGCATTGTCTGTAGCGACACTAGAATGTCTTGCCACGGATGATTGCGTACTGCAAGAACCAGTGGTCGAGGGCGTCTGAGCCATCCAAGATGTTATCTTGTCATGCTCATCCGGCCTCAACACACGTTTTCTTTGAGTACTGGGATTTCTAAGTAGAAAAAAGGACGTTCTATCAATCCTAGGCTGTGTACTTGTACCAGTGCCTTCTTGGGCAAGACTGCTGCGGCCACGACCTCGTCCCTGTCCCTTTGCAACATCCTTTTTGTTAATTGTTTTTTTTTGAGACATTGTTGACGAATGCACAGTAACCGAGTTGGAGTTAGGTGTTGCTGTATGCGTCACTTGCTGGCGGGGTAAGTGTGCGCACTCACACTTGGCAGTGAAGCCGCACACTACACTCCCTAAAAAAATTGGTTTGAAGTGCGCACAGCCACCGAGATGTGGTTAGGTGTTGCTGAATGCGTCACTTGCTGGCGGGGTAAGTGTGCGCACTCACACTTGGCAGTGAAGCCGCACACTACACTCCCTAAAAAAATTGGTTTGAAGTGCGCACAGCCACCGAGATGTGGTTAGGTGTTGCTGAATGCGTCACTTGCTGGCGGGGTAAGTGTGCGCACTCACACTTGGCAGTGAAGCCGCACACTACACTCCCTAAAAAAATTGGTTTGAAGTGCGCACAGCCACCGAGATGTGGTTAGGTGTTGCTGAATGCGTCACTTGCTGGCGGGGTAAGTGTGCGCACTCACACTTGGCAGTGAAGCCGCACACTACACTCCCTAAAAAAATTGGTTTGAAGTGCGCACAGCCACCGAGATGTGGTTAGGTGTTGCTGAATGCGTCACTTGCTGGCGGGGTAAGTGTGCGCACTCACACTTGGCAGTGAAGCCGCACACTACACTCCCTAAAAAAATTGGTTTGAAGTGCGCACAGCCACCGAGATGTGGTTAGGTGTTGCTGAATGCGTCACTTGCTGGCGGGGTAAGTGTGCGCACTCACACTTGGCAGTGAAGCCGCACACTACACTCCCTAAAAAAATTGGTTTGAAGTGCGCACAGCCACCGAGATGTGGTTAGGTGTTGCTGAATGCGTCACTTGCTGGCGGGGTAAGTGTGCGCACTCACACTTGGCAGTGAAGCCGCACACTACACTCCCTAAAAAAATTGGTTTGAAGTGCGCACAGCCACCGAGATGTGGTTAGGTGTTGCTGAATGCGTCACTTGCTGGCGGGGTAAGTGTGCGCACTCACACTTGGCAGTGAAGCCGCACACTACACTCCCTAAAAAAATTGGTTTGAAGTGCGCACAGCCACCGAGATGTGGTTAGGTGTTGCTGAATGCGTCACTTGCTGGCGGGGTAAGTGTGCGCACTCACACTTGGCAGTGAAGCCGCACACTACACTCCCTAAAAAAATTGGTTTGAAGTGCGCACAGCCACCGAGATGTGGTTAGGTGTTGCTGAATGCGTCACTTGCTGGCGGGGTAAGTGTGCGCGCTCACACTTGGCAGTGAAGCCGCACACTACACTCCCTAAAAAAATTGGTTTGAAGTGCGCACAGCCACCGAGATGTGGTTAGGTGTTGCTGAATGCGTCACTTGCTGGCGGGGTAAGTGTGCGCGCTCACACTTGGCAGTGAAGCCGCACACTACACTCCCTAAAAAAATTGGTTTGAAGTGCGCACAGCCACCGAGATGTGGTTAGGTGTTGCTGAATGGGTCACTTGCTGGCGGGGTAAGTGTGCGCACTCACACTTGGCAGTGAAGCCGCACACTACACTCCCTAAAAAAATTGGTTTGAAGTGCGCACAGCCACCGAGATGTGGTTAGGTGTTGCTGAATGCGTCACTTGCTGGCGGGGTAAGTGTGCGCGCTCACACTTGGCAGTGAAGCCGCACACTACACTCCCTAAAAAAATTGGTTTGAAGTGCGCACAGCCACCGAGATGTGGTTAGGTGTTGCTGAATGCGTCACTTGCTGGCGGGGTAAGTGTGCGCACTCACACTTGGCAGTGAAGCCGCACACTACACTCCCTAAAAAAATTGGTTTGAAGTGCGCACAGCCACCGAGATGTGGTTAGGTGTTGCTGAATGCGTCACTTGCTGGCGGGGTAAGTGTGCGCACTCACACTTGGCAGTGAAGCCGCACACTACACTCCCTAAAAAAATTGGTTTGAAGTGCGCACAGCCACCGAGATGTGGTTAGGTGTTGCTGAATGCGTCACTTGCTGGCGGGGTAAGTGTGCGCGCTCACACTTGGCAGTGAAGCCGCACACTACACTCCCTAAAAAAATTAGTTTGAAGTGCGCACAGCCACCGAGATGTGGTTAGGTGTTGCTGAATGCGTCACTTGCTGGCGGGGTAAGTGTGCGCACTCACACTTGGCAGTGAAGCCGCACACTACACTCCCTAAAAAAATTGGTTTGAAGTGCGCACAGCCACCGAGATGTGGTTAGGTGTTGCTGAATGCGTCACTTGCTGGCGGGGTAAGTGTGCGCACTCACACTTGGCAGTGAAGCCGCACACTACACTCCCTAAAAAAATTGGTTTGAAGTGCGCACAGCCACCGAGATGTGGTTAGGTGTTGCTGAATGCGTCACTTGCTGGCGGGGTAAGTGTGCGCGCTCACACTTGGCAGTGAAGCCGCACACTACACTCCCTAAGGTGGTGTACGTGCTAGCAGCAACGCACTGGTCTGCCACAGAAAAAATAACGCTCTATGGCTTATTAGGAACAAAAATCGATCTGGTGCAAAAACAAAAAGGAAACAGCACCTCAGCTAAGCCTCTGACTGCAGCTGTTAGCAAAGCTGAGTGAGTAACCTAAGCTATGAGGTCCGTCCTGTGTGCACTCTAAGGCTTCTCCTTCCTTCCCTCCCTGCCTGCCTGCCTACACAGCACTACTCCGTCCTCCTCCTAGCTCTCAGAAGAGCTTTTTGGGTTAATATAAGGAATCTTCCCTACACTGACAATCCCTGATCTGCTCCAGCATATCTCTCTCTCTCCCTATACTAGGTCAGATCGTCTCAGGAATGTGGCCAAAATGGCGGGGACAAGCCTTATATACTGCCTTGCCTGTCATACATGACATAGGCATCACGATGGACAGCAGCCAATCATAGTCCTGACACAACCAACTTTGCTATGCCATTACTGACTATGATTGGCTATCTTCACAAGTTTTCTGACCTAACACGCACGCTGTGCTGACTCGGAACATAACAGATTCTGTATTCGAGAGTCCGACTCCCGAATACAGTATACAGGACTCGGAATCGTAGACTCGTAGGACTCGGAATCGTAGACTCGCTCAGACTCGCTGCTGACAGCGGGTATCTGTGAAGAGTCAAGCTTATTGACATTGAATTCCATTGGACTCGTCACTGTGCGAGTCCAAGCTGGGAGATTCGCCGAGTAACGAGTCCTGCGAGTACCTTCAGAATCGCCGAGTCCCGAGTCCTAGCGAGTAGACTCGCCCATCCCTAAAGATAACCTCTGAAGAGTTAGACAAAAACAAGAAAGAGACTTCAACAAGAGTGCACAAGCAGGACCTATACTACCCGGAAGCATTGTGCTTAAGACAAAAAGAAAGACACAAACTTGATGACCAGTGGGAACAAGAACCATATACTATGTTGCACTCCAACTTTGACAACTCCAAAGTCTGCTTAATCAGTAAAGATGGAGGAAAAACAATCCAATCAGCATCAAGAGACCACTTAAAGAATTGCCCTGAAGCATTGAAAACCCATGAACCCCGAGAAGAGGAAGCAGAAAAGTCCTATGAACCTGTCAGAAGAAAAAGTAATTTTACAATACTCGGAGACTTCCCTGAAGATGGGCCTCAACATGAAGAAGCAGTGATCCATTTCTATCAACCCCAAGAAGAAACAAGAGTTCAAGACTCCACTTCGGAAATTCAGGAAGAAACGCCCATTGTTAGAGAGCCAGAAGATCCTACAATCGGTGCAACTGCTAGTCCTTTAGTGAGACTAAGGCCACGCAGACGCTTACCTGACTTACCTACATCACATACCTCTAAAAGTACATTACCTGAGACATGCACACCAGTAGTGGGTAGATCTAGTTGCAGCACACAAGGTCAACCCCGGTCCAGGTATGGAGATTGGGCACAATAGATATAGCCTTATAACAGGTTAAAATGTAAATAGCAGCACTTGAAAAAAAAAATGGAAATGGAAATAGTAGTGTACAGGAGGGTGGAGGAACTGGGCCTTGCCCCATGCACATTAAGTTAGGGACAGAAAGTGCCTGGGGTGGAGAGGAGGTACCAGGCCTCCTAAGCCGAGACACACATAGGGAAAATGTTTGTTTAAAATGTGAGTATTAAGGACTTTGTTGAACTTTTTGGAAGACTTTGAACCTATTTTTACCCAGAGCTTACAGAGACTATACCGTAAAGACTCTTACAATACATTTTCCCTTGCCTTTCCCCTGTTTTTTCAATCTAAAAGGACCATAGTCACAGGACTGGGTGTGACAAAAACTTACTTTTTAGCCTGCGGCGGATGGACTAGTTCTGTATGGACTGCACCTGCTTTACCATTTTTCAGTGGTTTTTGTACATTTTTAATTTTGAGACTCTGTACATATGTTACCAGTCATTATTGTTGTTGAAAAATGTTATTTCACTGTTAATAAAAAATGTTTCTCAGTCCAGGAGTACTGGCCTCACCTAAAGGGGATTGTGGCGCCCTGCTCACACAGGTAACCACAGACTCAACTACAGCATGGATAAGTTTCCACAGTGGGTACACAAGCGCAAACAACACCTTCCACCCCAACCCTGTAGGGGGAGCTAAACTTGCTGCCCTTAGGCAAGATCCCCTATAAATACTGGTGCTGGGGGCAGAGTTAGACAGAGTGTGCAGTCACTAGGAGAACTGTAAAGACATCCTGGTGGTTGGAGTCGTGCTAGGCCCGAGCCAGAGACAACTAAACAACCATCAGTCTAGCTATTGCAGGAACCCAAGAGTGTGGTCGAAGGCGAAACATAGGAACAACGGAGAAGTAGCAGCCTGGGGATCGAGGAGCTGTCTTGGTTCACTCCAGAAAGTACCCCGGACACTGGAGTCCGAGTCTGCAAGAGAGCACCCCGCCCAGCAAAGAGTACCGTTTTTTCGTGGAGACTTCCGTTTCCCGGGCATCTGTACAGCCACCATCAAGGGAGCTAGGCACCGCAAGAGAGTATATAGCGGCATTCCAACGAGGGTTACCCAATACAGCACAGTTGATAGAAAAGCAGAGGAGGCCAGCCAAGTTCTCTGCAGGGCAGGGGGTTCACTACAGAGAAAAGAGACAAGGAGGCCTTATACCCACTCACTGTGTAGATCCAGAAGTGCTACCCGAACACCCAGCAGTATACTGGACTTTCACCTGCAATTCCATCAGTAAAAGGTAAAGAAACAATCTCCGGTGTGTGTTTATTCCTATAACCCTGACCCTGCTGTTTATAGAGACTATTCCAGCTGCCTGCCAGCAAGGCCAATTTCCTGCTTTCATCCCTAACCATCTACTATCAGAGCCCCAGGGAACCAGCTCCGCCTGTGGGGAGCTTCAACACCTAGCTGCCCGTACATCGTCCCTGGAGGCCCAAAGCAGCACTAGTGCAATCACCAGACACCACAGGTGGCGTCATGACAAACGTTTAAACTCTTTATTACCATTCCCCAACTCTTTTACCAGTTGACCATCAGGGCCACGGGTCTGGGCAGGCCACCAGTGACATCCCAACCATAGCAGGGCCCAGACATCCGAGTCCCCATACAACCCTGGGTTAGTCACAATCAGACTGCATTACCTCATTCTGGATTGTGATTGTGCTTGGTTGCCATAGGGATTCACAGTATTTTTCAGTCAATCCCAGAAAAAGCGGACAGCTGCAAGCTTCCACCCTCAGTTGCCTAATTTTACCTTGGCTGGCAAAAAAAATAATGCGAAGGCTCCACCCTATATTTAATTGCCAGCCAAGGTAAAACTAGGATGCTTAGGATTGGCATTAACAGCAGGGTGAAAGCCTCGTTGTTTTAGGGCCCCTCCCCCCCAAAGCTTAGAATGGCAGCCCGCAGATGCCCCTTAAAATGGCACATTCATTGTAGTGCCATTTCCAGGCACTTTACCAGGCTCTTCCAGTGGCCCTGGTGGCATGCTAGTAAGGGATTAATACCAGCTTTGTATTGCCAGCTGGTATTAAGTCCTGAGATTCTTAATGTTGTGTCAAGTTAGACTCGGCCATTAAGAATCTCAAATAAATAGTAAAAAACTCACGGTTTTGAAGATTAGGAAGGGGTCAACACCACCTTGCAGCGTCTCCCATACAGCCTGGAGAGATTTCACCGCCGCCTGCAAGCTTTCCGCCCTTGGCTATGGAGGATAATAAGTAGGGTCCTTCCTGCTGCACCGCTCTGCACGCTCTGGTGCTCACTCCCAACAGTCCGATACGTCACATCCAGATTTGTATTATAGGAGAAGAAAAAGAAGTCGCACTCAGAGCCTCTATAAACATTTTTAACCTGTGGTTGTGAGTAAAAAGGTTTTTATTGTATATATTGTAAGCACATAGTACTGTACTGTATGTATGTAATGCACTTTGATCACCTAATTGCACTGTCACTTTAAGATCTGTTTTGTTTTCAGCTCCATAATCTTAACTTCACATATGTTCACTAATTAAGTTTGTGACGTCATCAGTGGGGGTGTATAAGTTGCCTAGTGCAACAATACACTCTGAGGACTAACCTGCTGAAGCGCCTTATACGGCGCGAAACGTCGTGCCCCCCGTCCTCCCACCCGCATGCCACCACCTGCTGTGTGCACTGAAGCACAATAAAGAACCGCTGTTTATAGAGGCTCTGAGTGCGACTTCTTTTTCTTCTCCTATAATACAAAACTGGATGTGACGTATCAGACTTTTGGGAGTGAGCACCAGAGTGAGCAGAGCGGTGCAGCAGGAAGGACCCTCCTTATCATCCTCCATAACCAAGGGCGGAAAGCTTGCAGGCGGCGGTGAAATCTCTCTAGGCTGTATGGGAGACGCTGCAAGGTGGTGCTGACCCCTTCCTAGTCTTCAAAACGGTGAGTTACCTAAGCTGAACCTTTTTGGGGTATTGTGCACACCTGCTGAACACAGCATAGCACTGAGACCGTGCTGATAATGCAGCAAGACATGGAGGAAAGTGATTCAAGTGTGGCAGAGGAAGTATCATTAGCGGGAAGGGAGGACACAGGCAGTTTCTTCACTGATTGTAATGTGAAGGATGAATTTGAAGTGCTGGGCAGTAAAAGCCTTGAGTACAGGATAAACACACTGGCTGAAAAAGAGGTGAAGCTATACTGGACTGTGCAATCTCTGTTGCTTTGCTCATATGCAGTCAGAGTACCTAGAGGTTTGAGGGTAATGAAAGAGCCCTCCCAGTACCAAGATGATGCCTAATTTGTAGCAGAATGGCAGCAGATCCAAGCTGATTGCTCAAAACAACATTTGGCCTTAATAGTCAAGCATAGTATAATGGTGGGTTTACACGTTTCAATATCGTTGCGATATCGCAACTCAATGGTGCGGGAGCGCGCATTTAGTGCACGTTTCTCCCGCATCGCATCGGAGGTTTACACGTTGCGAATCCAACGTCCGTGCGACGTCTACCCCCCCAACCCAGGAACGACCATTTAACATGGGAGTGAATGGGTGACGTAGAACTTCACATCGGAATTGGGCTGTCACACAGCACGATCCGGCTCCAATCTCCATTCAATATCGGAGCATTGAATAGCACGCTCATTTAATCCCTGATATCGCATTGACATCGTTCCTGCATCGTATTGGACGTTCACACCATACAACGCAGGAACGATATCGGCTCCAACGATTGAACCACGTGACTTTTCATTGAAATTGGACGCCGATATCGCAACGTGTAAACCCGCCATTAAAGATCATGAATCGGGGGGCGTGTCCTGCTGCTAATGGCGCCGGGCGCAGACTAGAGGAGCTCCGCTGGACGACCCCGTAAACGGCACTAAACCGGCTCTCCCGCTGCGGGCAAAGACCCCCAGCTGATCGGTGAAAATCCCGGGAGCTTGCTGGGATGTCGCGGACGGCTCCAAAGAGACGTCAGACGGAGACCCGTCTCACTGACTACTTCGACTCAAAGCCGCAGCGCTCTGCCTCACCACCTAAAATGGCGCCGACAGCCACACAGCAATCCCGCTCACCAAGGAGCTCACACAGCCCTGGGATCCAGCCCCACACCGCTGCACACAGATCGGAGGAGGACGCCCCGGTCACACAGGGTATGTTAAAATCCTGCCTGGGCTCCCTGAGAGACACACTGATGGCAGACTTAGCAGCATTACTCAGCACACTTAAAGAGGATGTGGGGGCATTGACTGATAAAACCACCCACCTGGAAGGGAAACTGGGAGATTTTGCACAGGCACACAATAACCTGGCCGACAGTCATGCTGATCTAGATAGAGAAATGGGGATAATGAGCAGCAAACTGTGCCACCTGGAGGATGCCCTCCGGCGCAATAACTTCAAAATAAGGGGTATGGCTGAATCTGGCGACTCTGAAAACCCCTCTGAACTAGCTGCGTCCTTCCTTGCTACAGCCCTTCCAGACTCCCCCTGCACAGATCTAGAAATTGAAAAAGCATTCCGAATCCCAAAACCTCGGAACATGCGGGAAGAGGTGCCCAGAGACATCCTGGTACATATGGTCCGCTCTGGGGTGACGGAGCGACTGCTGAGACGTATGCGTAGGGGCCCAACACTACCTGACCCGTATGGCCATATCTCCATATATCAGGACCTATCCCCAGGCACGCTGGCTCGGCGTAGAGACTTTGCCTCATCTTGCAAGATCCTCCGAGACCGAGGCATCCCATATATCTGGGGTTCACCAACGGCGCTGATATTCAGATACGAAGGGAAACGGCATTCCTTTGCTTCACCCACCCTCCTGAGGAAGACACTACGCACGTGGCGCCTCACCTCCTCTCCATCTCCAAACCGCCGGAACGACATGCTGGCAGAATCTGCTGGTAATGACCCCACAACACCGAAAAACAACTGAGCGACATCATCGTCGGAGGCGTCTCCACTGCTGGTGTCTCTTGGTCTTATTGGGCTGTCTTCCGTGGTTCCTTTCTGCCCCTGGGGCTTGACAGAGGACTGCCTGCTGCGGGACGCTCACCACATCCGGGGTCACTTGAAATGGAGCTCTAGACCCGTGAGGTACTCTCTGGTTATTTTTGTTACACAGCTTTCCGGTCCACTTTTCCCCCCGCTGGAGGATATGCGGGTGGGATACTAGGCCGGGTACTGAAGTTACCCCCCAAGTGACTTGATTCCTCCCAAATATTTTTGGAATCTTTAATGCGTTTACATTAATGTTTACTTATGTTTAGCACTGTGTGTTTCTAATCCTTCTCTACACTCCTCTATACGCTTCTTTTTCTTCTCTTTCTCCCCCCCTTTTCTCCATCCCCTCTATTGGGTAAACTATCCTCTACTTCTCACCCCATTTACTACCCCTTGCCCCGTCCACCCCAGGGTTCAGTCATGTCGTTGAAGGTCCTTTCCCTGAATGCCAACGGCCTCAATTCTCCGGCGAAGAGGTCTTTCCTGTGGAGAGAGGCCAAAACGTCAGGAGCTGATATCTTGTGCTTCCAGGAGACGCACCTTCTGCAGCCTGACAATATACGCCTGCACCATAGAGATTATCCTCACAGTTTTTTCGCCAATGCCACACAAAAAAAAGCAGGGGTCTGCATATTTGTTGGACATAGAGTGCCGTTCTCCCTTCTCTCCTCCTTTGCGGACGGAGCGGGCAGGTACGTTGTGAAATTAGTGGCACCCAGTACACGATTGTGAGTGTGTACAGTCCAAATGTAGGCCAACAGAGATTTCTAAGGGACCTGTTTGCCCGTTTGCGGGGAGAGACAAAGGGAAGGCTTCTAGTATGCGGTGATTTTAATTCAGTCATGGAGCCCCACATCGACTCCTCCACAGTTAATCGCAAGGGGGTGGAGCGTTGGGAGACCTCTGCAGGGAGTTCCACCTCCATGACGAATGGAGATATCAGCACGCAGAGGAGAGGGATTACACCTTCTTCTCTCTGGTGCACAAGTCCTATTCCAGAATTGATCTCTTCCTGGTAAACGATGAGGCACTGGAAAGGTGCCGCTCGTCGGGCCTGGGAGTGATCACCTGGTCAGATCATGCCCCGGTCATGCTGGAATTAGGACTTGACGTGGGAGGTGGAGCTCCCAGGAGATGGAGGCTACATGCGGGACTTCTGACTGACCCACAGATAGGCGAGGAAGTGGGAGAGGCGGTGGCGGAGTACTTCACTCTCAATGACCAAGAAGACATGCCAGACGATGTCTTGTGGTATGCCCACAAGACGGTAATCAGAGGTATTCTCATTCAAAAGGCGACGTTAGCAAAACGTCGCAGGGAACAATTGCTCCGCGGTCTGTCGTCTCTAGATGCTGAATTTCAGCCGTCCAAACAGAAAATCGCCCTCAGAGGCAATCCTAACGCAGATCCGTATCACTCGAAACAAACTCGGATCGCTCCTTCTTAGACAGCACGAAATCGGCATCAGAAAACTACGGACTAAATATTATGAAGCTGGAGATAGAGCGGGTAAACCTTTAGCCCGTAGACTAAAAAAGGTAGCGGTGAGAAGTATGGTGACGGCCCTTAGGAATAAGGGGGGAGACATGGTCAGGCACCCTTCCGAAATAGTCGAGGCCTTTGCGGCGTATCATGAAGACCTATATAACCTCAAAAATGACCAACATACCCCTCAACCCACGAAAGAAGCCATTATGGACTTCTTGGGGAAACTGGACATTCCCACACTACCGGCGGACATTCTGGCGACACTGAACTCTCCCTTTACTTGTTCTGAAATTGATAAAGCCCTGAAGATGCTCAAAAGCAATAAAGCCCCGGGACCGGATGGTCTGATTAACGAGTACTACAAGCTCTTCGGGTCTGTCCTGTCTCCGTACCTGCTACGGTTGTTTAATAGGTGGCAAGAAACTGGATCCATCCCAGCAGAAGCTCTTGAAGCTACAATCTCCACTATTCTGAAACCAGGAAAGGTGCTGGACCACCCGGAGAGCTTTAGACCAATTTCACTTCTTAACACTGATGTAAAACTATATGCTAAACTGTTGGCCACACGCCTCAATGGTGTGATCCCTCTCTTGGTGCATCAGGATCAAGTGGGGTTCGTGCAGGGCAGGCAAGCAAATGATGGGACTAGACGGATGCTTGACTTGATAGAGGTGGCGGAGAGGAGAGGTATTCCAAGCGTCTTCCTGTCGCTGGACGCAGAGAAGGCGTTTGACAGGGTCCATTGGGGCTACCTCCGGGAGGTCCTCTCCGCCTTCGGATTTTCTGGCCCTATCGTCTCAGCAATCCTTAGTCTCTACTCCCATCCGTGTGCCAGAGTTCTTTCCTCTGGCTACACGTCCAGGCTTTTCCGTGTCTCTAATGGCACCCGCCAGGGTTGCCCTTTATCGCCTCTGGTTTTTGCGCTTGTTATGGAACCATTGGCGATCTCTCTGAGGGCAGATCCGAAAATTTCGGGTATCCCGGTCGGAAAAACCAAACATGTAGTTGGGTTGTATGCGGATGATGTCATTATTGTCACGGAAAATCCTCAATCTTCCCTCCAGAGCATTATGGATCAGCTTGACTGCTTTGTGCGGATCTCCTACTACAAACTCAATGTGGGAAAATCTAGGCTGCTGCCCATTGGTGTCCCAAATAACGCCGCTAATATTCTTGCCGACTCCTTCCCCTTCAAATGGACGCCTGAGGGGATCCCCCTATTTGGGAATCCTTCTCTGCCCGATGTCAGGCCTAGCATTAAAGAATATGAACCACCTCTTGGTGGATCTTGAAGGTGCACTAAGGGAACTTCCTCTGGGCTCCATGTCTTGGATGGCAAGGATACAATCGGTAAGAATGTTGTGGCTTCCCAAGATCCTGTATTTATTTCGGTGCGTCCCGATACACTTCCCCAAAAAACTCATACTGAAACTGCAGACCATGATCTCTAGGTGCATATGGGGCGGAGCACCGGCTAGAATAAAGGGTTCCTTGCTATACCGACACTTAACTAGGGGAGGCATGGGAGTCCCAAATGTTGAACACTACCGCAAGGCAACAATACTGGAGGCGGCCGGGAAATGGTGGCGGGATGGGGATGGACAGGGCTGGAAGCAAATAGAGGAGGATACTCATCCGGGAAGCTCACTACGATCTCTCCTTGCTGCCAATTCAGTGGGGCGGATTGGTAGTTCCAATCTTCTAGGCTCAGTGAATGAGCTACTGGAGGTTTGGAGATCGGTTTCCGGTGAATGGACCAAACTTCCCCCTGAGGCTATCCCTCTGGATGTTTTCTGCTCGCTGATCCCCAATATGTCCTTGTTCCCTTGGAGACACCACGGACCAAAAACCTTGTCAGACCTCATTCGCAACCAATCTTTAATCTCTCTGGAAGACTTCTTGACCAACTTGCCGGCCCTCAGATCGACTTTCCTTTACTTTCACTAGATTTCAAACTTTGTGCGCTCCACCGCCTTTTCCCACGACTTAAAACCCTCATGTGCCCCATCGGCTCTGAGACGCTCGTTGCTGGCTGACCCCCGACCGACAAAGTCACTATCTCAAATATACTCCGACATCCTAGACCAAGATGCACCCTCCCAACTGTCATACGCCCTTAAATGGCAAGAGGAATTGGGTTTCCAGGCCTCAGAGAATGACTGGGAGGATGCCGTCCATTGCGTCAAAGAAGCTTCTAGATGTCTCAATCACATAGAAATACTCAAAAAAGTACATCTCCGTTGGTATGCTACCCCCGCCAAGTTGGCAAGATTTGGTAAGGGAACCTCATCTCAGTGCTGGAGGCAGTGCGGTTATAGGGGCGACTTACCACACATGTGGTGGAGGTGTCCCAAAGTCGCACAGTTCTGGAAGCTGGTCTCGGGTCTTATTGACTTTGTCACTGGGTCCTCGTTCCCCTTGGAACCACAGATGGCGGTGCTCCACGTGGGGGTCATTGCTTTCCCCCCGGGGATATGACATCCATTGACATACATTTTGACGGCTGCCAGAATATGTGTAGCCGCTAAATGGAAACAAACGGCCCCTCCGACGATGAGTGACCTTACGGATAAAATTAATTCTATTTTTTGCCATGAGTACTACCTAGCCCTGGACCATGGTGCCAGACGCTATGTTGCAGACGCCTGGAACCTATGGAGTGTCCACCCGTTGGCTATGAACATCCCCGTGTGAGGAGAGAATCCCTGTTATGGTTCTTGCTATAGTCGTTGGAGTGCTACTTGAACCCTGGGGTGACTACTTCCCCCCCCACCTTTCTGACCCCAAGTAGAAACGCACGTTTAAACAACTCTTTTCGCCTGTAATATGGAATTTCTATAGTTTTACCAAACACCTTTCTTTGTGCTTCTTCTTTGTTATGTAGTAACCTATCTTTGATTTTGTTTGATGATAACCAATAAAAATTAATTATGAGAAAAAAAAAAGATCATGAGTCTGTCACAGCTGAATTAGATAAAGCCAAAGAGGAATTACAATCTCGGGTTTCTGACAAGCAATGGTTCAACTTCTGTGAAAAGATGCATAAGAAATTAATCCCTATTCAGAATGACATTAAACAGAGAAAAAGGGACAAATTTGTAAGGGATAAAAAGGACTATGACACAGGCCACATTTTCAACTGGGTGAAGCAAAATACTGCTTTTGAAGGCAGGAGAAAACGTGTGTATGTGAGGAGAAACACCACAAATAAGAATTCTGATTCAAAGAAGAAAAATAAGAACAAGAAAGGATTCTGGACCACTGATTCGGACTCTAGTGGTTCTGAGGCCGTAGCCGGTCGTTCTATACCATCAGGACACACTTTCATGGATGATCGCAACCCTACCCCGGTGGTCCCTTTAGGAGGAATACTAGGAGGGGGAGGGGGAGGAGGAGGGGAGGGGGTAACCCAGGGCAACAAGAGAAAACAGGTGTCATGGAATTAACCCCCTCAGCACCCTCTGATAATACGACTGTGATCAACCTGACTGATAAATCTCTGTCTGTACATTTGATATCTGCCCTTAAAAAGGGTCTTAATTACTGCATTCCTGAGAGCTTTAATTTTGTTGATTTTAGGGTAGATCTGTATAAATCAACCAGGAAATTACATCTGTATAAGCATTTTCAAAGCCAGAAAGAATTAGGTGGAAAAGAAAAAAACAGTTAATCTAATAAAATTGGACCTTTGGGGTTCAACCCCCTCAAGTCCAATCTGAACGAAATTGAAAATGACGCAAGGACGTTGGTGAGTATCACTAGTAAAAACACAGTGGAGGCTCCCATAGTCTCAAAAACAAATGAGGGACCCTTCACGGGAGGTCTGAAGTCAACCTTCTTCCCCCTACTGTCCAGGGAAATGTGATTGATCTATTTCAGGATCAGGTGGCCAGGGAGGTTGAATCATTAATTTATTCTGAGACCCCAAAAAATCTATCTAAAAAGGAATGGGAAGCTCTCAAAGAATTGAGAATATGGGAGGACGTTATAGTCCGAAAGGCAGATAAAGGGGGTAATGTAGTCTTGTTGAAAAAAACTGAGTATGTAGCAGAAGCATATAGACAATTGGCTGATGAGGTTACTTATCAACCCCTCACGTTCGATCCTACACCAAGGACCAAAATAAAATTAAGATCTATGTTAAGCAGAGCAATTTGCTAGGGTGCGTTGACTGCAAAAGAAGCCGAGAAGGTGTTCCCTGAGTTTCCGTGTAAAGCTCACTGGTACTACCTGCCAAAAATCCATAAATCATTGGACGCACCGCCAGGTCGACCGATCGTGTCAGGAGTAGGTTCAATTACTGAACCACTCTCACGATGGCTCAACCGGCAGTTGCGTCCTCTGATGAAGGAAATCCCCTCTTATTTAAGAGACACTAGCGGTTTTATAGAGCTATTGGGAGGTATGGATTGGCAGGTTGGATTTAAATTGGCGTCAATTGACGTGGATAATCTATATACCAGGATTCCACAGAAACCATTGATGCTGTGAGGGAAACTTTGAAAGCTACTGATAAACCCAAGGAATTGCAGGACTTCATTTTGGAAGCCCTGGAGTTTGTATTAACTAACAACTCTTTCAAGTTTGGGAACCAGTGGTTTGCCCAGTGCGTTGGGACCGCGATGGGTACACCAGTGGCCTGCACCCTGGCAAATATTTTTCTGGGCTTTTATGAAAATAAATATATATATTCATCACAAAATCCGTACCTAAAATTTATTAAAACCTATTATCGGTACGTGGATGATGGTTTCTTGGTGTGGGATGGCGGAGAGGAGGTATTCTTGTAGTTTGTTAACTACTTGAATAGTGAAAATGAGATGAACATGAAATTCTCCTCAGTGCTAGGCGGAGATGTTCTGGAGTTTCTGGACGTGAAAGTTACGATCAGAGATGGAAGGATCATCACTGAAAATTTTCGAAAAAAAACGGCTACCAACTCCGTACTCCATTATGAGAGTAATCACCCCTTTCACGTTAAAAAAGCTTTGCCATTTAATCAGGTAATGCGTTTGAGAAGAAATAATAACGAAGATGATAGATATAGAGAACAGGTCCAGGAGTTAAAGAAACGGCTTAGAGAGAGAGCGTACCCTGATGATTTGGTAGAGGAGGCCGAGGTAAAGGTGGATGATATCTGGAAGGAGGGTGGAGAAAGACCGTAGGGAATAAAAAAAGAAGGAAAAAAGGAGAAGAGGTTCATATTAAATTTAAAATTTGGACCTATGGATAGGGCTATAAAAACGGCCATATCTAGAAACTGGTACATGATAGAAAGCGATAAACATCTTAAGGAGGTCGCTTTGAGAAAACCCCTGGTTACGCATAGACGATGCAGAAATATTGATGATATAATAGTACGGAGACGGTTTACTGCAGAAAAAACTTGATTAGAGAGAGGCTGTCCAGTAGAGAATTTTAAATGTGGGAATTGCTCCTTTTGCGACAAACACGTTACGACCAATCCGATGCAGATAGGGCATATTATGCATAACGTGAAAGAATTTATTTCTTGCAAAACCAAATTTGTGGTATATGCCGTGGTCTGTGATTGTGGTCACTTCTATGTTGGAAAAACGATACGTTGCCTTTACATGCGCTTTAAAGAGCACGTTAGGTCAATAACTTCAGGAGTTGGTTCCCCCCGGTTGATAGAGCATGTCAGGGCTGAGCATGGAGGGATTCCTCTGTATTAAGATTCTTCGGCTTGGAAAGGGTAATGTTACCACCATCTGGGGGTAACCTACATAAAATGTTGTTGCAGAATGAGGCAGCGTGGGTAATAAAATTGAGGGCGCAGAGCCAGGCTGGACTTAATGATAAGAATCATCTTGCTGTATTTTTGTAAGGTTCAGTTATGGGTAATTGGATTTGGGTAATGAGGTACGGTGGATTTAGGTTAGTGAATACTTGAATCTGCAAGGGGCGCTCTTTACAGAGCCAGCCCACATGCAGGGATTGGCTGCCACACACTGTAATGCCACAGCCATGTTGGTTGTGGCATTACAGTGATTGGCTGGCAGCACAGTGCCATAAGGTCTATATCAGACCTGACCACGCTGTGCTCGAGCCATGGGCACACAGCTGATCTGACAGCTGTTTAAATCTCCCACGCCAACATCAGCTGTTCGGTGATTTTATGCTCCCATGCCGACACCGCTGGCGATGAGCGGCTGCCGCTCCTGCAGCCCCCTGATGTCACCCCCTGTCCCTCGCTGCACAGGCGGCAGGCATGGAGGACAGGGGGTGATCAGGTGACACCAGGGGGCTGAAGGAGTGGCAGTGTCGGCTGTCAGAACAGCTGCAGTTTAAATTTCCTGCGCCGACACCAGCAGCTGATGTCATAGTGTAATATTTAAACACAGCTGATCTGACAGCTGTTTAAATTTTCCGCGCTGGCATCAGCTGTTTGGTGTCAGGGCGGGAAATTTAAACAGCTGTCAGATCAGCTGTGTTTAAATATTACACTATGACATCAGCTGCTGGTGTCGGCGCAGGAAATTTAAACTGCAGCTGTTCTGACAGCTGATTCAGGTCCTTGATCATCTGATCGGTTTGCCGGCCAGAAAACCAATCAGATGATATTGGATCCGGATTGGACATCGCGGGACCCCCGACCCTGGCCTACATTGGAGGGGGAGGGAAACTCTTTAATAAAGATGAAGTAACTAATTATGTTTGTGTTTTATTTCCAATAAAATATTTTTTCTGTGTGTTGAGTTTTTTTTTTAACACATTAGTAGAAATTCATGGTGGTCATGTGTAATATTGGCGCGACATCATGAATTTCGGGCTTAGGGCCAGCTGATAATACAAAGCTGGCCCAAACCCCATTATTACCCAGTGAGCCACTGCACCAAGGCCTTGGATGAGCCGAATACAGCGCCAGAAGATGGTGCTTCTATGAATGCTCCATTTTGTGCGGCAGCCCAGAAAGCGTGGGCCACCCTGTGCTGTGGATTCCAACCCCCAGCTGCCTAGTTGTACCTGGCTGGACACAAAAATAGGGCGAAGCCCCACGTATTTTTTTATTTCATTATTTCATGAAATTCATGAAATAATTTTAAAAAAAAGGACTTCCCTATATTTTTGTTTTCTGCCAGGTACAACTAGGCAGCTCGGGGCTGGGGGCAGCCCTACCTGCCTCCTGTACCTGGCTGGCATACAAAAATATGGCGAAGCCCACGTCAAATTTTTTTTCATAGTTCATTAAAAAAAAAAAACTGAAATACATTTAGTGACTGCGTCTTTACTAACCCCTTGACCCTTATGTCTGTGCTGAACACTCTCGGCTCTGCTTCATTAGAGACCAAGGGGATGAGCAAAGCTTCTATCCCCTTGGTCACTGAAGGAGAGCCTGAAGCGCTGCAGCATCGTAAGGGGGGTAACTCAGGTCACCAGAGGACAGCTCAGGTGGCATGACCTGGGCTGTCCTCAGGTGACCTGAGTTACTCCCCCCCCTTTACGATGCCGCAGCGCTCTGGGCTCTACTTCATGGACCAAGGGGATAGAAACTTTCTTTGTCTCCTTGGCCTCTGATGAAGCAGAGCTGAGAGAGTTCAGCATTGAGATGAAGGTCGAGGGGTTAATAAACATAGTAACATAGTAACACCGTTTTTAAGGTTAAAGGAAGACTTTGAGACCATCTAGTTCAACCCATAGCCTAACATGTTGCTCCAGATGAAGGCAAAAAAAACATGTGACAACCCTAAAAAAATTCCTTCCAGACTTACGGCAATCAGACTAGTTCCCTCGATTAATGCCCTAGCAAAGAATCTAGTATATATAACTGGTAATATTATAGTTTGCAAGAAAGGCATCTAGGCCCTTCTTAAATGTTAGTAGTGACTCACTCATTACAACATCATGTGGCAGAGAGTTCCATAGTCTCACTGCTCTTACAGTAAAGAATCCGCGTCTGTGATTATGATTAAACCTTCTTTCCTCCAGACGTAGAGGATGCCCCCTTGTCCCAGTCTCAGGCCTAAGAGTAAAGAGATCATTAGAAAGTTCTCTGTACTGTCCCCTCATATATTTATACATTATTATAAGATCACACCTAAGCCTTCGTTTTTCCAAGCTAAATAACCCCAAGTTTAATAACCTGTCTTGGTATTGCAGACCCCTCAGTTTTCTAATAACCTTGGTTGCTCTTCTCTGCACCCACTCTAGTTCAGCTATGTCTTTCTCATACATCGGAGACCAGAATTGTACACAGTATTCTAAATGTGGTCGCACTAGTGACTTGTATAGAGGTAAAATTATGTTCTCCTCATGAGCATCTATGCCTCTTTTAATACATCCCATTATTTTATTTACCTTTGCCGCAGCTGCCTGACACTAGCCACTAAATGTGAGTTTGTCATCTACCCATACACCCAGGTCTTTTTCAGTGGTAGTTTTGCCCAGTGTTTTACAATTAAGCACATAATTATACCTTTTATTTCCTCTGCCCAAGTGCATGACCTTACATTTATTCCCATTAAAGCTCATTTGCTATTTATCATCCCAGGCTTCTAGTTTACATAAATCCTCCTGTAATATAAAATTGTCCTCCTCTGTATTGATTACCCTGCAGAGTTTAGTGTCATCTGCAAATATTGATTCTACTCTGTATGCCACAACGGAGTATGCCCCCCACAATATCATTAATAAATATATTAAAAAGTGGGCCCAATACTGACCCTGTGGAACCCCACTGTTAACTGTGACCCATTCCGAGTGTGATCCATTAATAACCACCCTTTGTTTCCTATCATTAAAGGGATCCTTTAATGCTAACACCTATGGAGCTATCCCATTGTGTGGCCAAAGCGATATTGTAATGTTAATAAAAGTGCTTATTATACCTTATTTCCAGCGGCTTCTCAGTATTTGAGAAGCCGCAAAAGGCGTGCCTGGCTGCTGCTCCCCGCCGCCTGCTTGTCAATTATGCAAGCCCCGATGGGCGTGCTACAGATCCGAGAGTCTGTGCGCGTCATAATAGGGGCGGTAAAGCCCCATTGCTCTCATTTTATGTACCAACCTTTTGTGTGGCACCGTATCAAAAGCTTTTGAAAAGTCCATACACACCATGTCCACTACATTTCTTTGATCCAGTCCAGAACTTACCTCTTCATAGAAGCTTACCAGATTAGCTTGACAGGAGCGGTCCCTTGTAAACCCATGTTGATATTGGGTCATGAGGTTATTTTTATTCATATACTTCAGTATAGCATCTCTTAGAAAACCCTCTAGGATTTTATCCACAGTAGAAGTTAAGCTTACTGACCTATAATTTCCAAGTTCAGTCTTTGTCCCCTTTTTGAATATTGGCACCACATTTGCTATACACCAGTCCTGTGCTACAGACTCTGTTATTATGGAATCTTTAAATATTAAAAATAATGGTCTATCTATGACAGTACTTAATTCCTGCAGTACTCTGGGGTGTATCCCATCCGAGCCCGGAAATTTGTCAATTTTAGTGATTTTCAGACGGTGTCATACTTCCTGCTGTTTAAACAGGTGACATTTAATGGAGAATTTTTGTTATCACTGATCATGTTGTCTGTCATGGCCCAGGATTTTCTTGTGTAAATACTGTTGAAAAAAAGTCATTTAGCATATTGGCTTTTTCCTCATCCTCATCCACCATTTCACCCAGACTATTTTTAAGGGGGCCAACACAATAATTTTTTAGTTAAAAAATATTTTGGGATTTTTTTTACTTTCTCTGGCAATGAGTCTCTCAGTCTCAATCTTTGCTGCCTTGATTTGCTTTCCACAAATATTATTTAATTTTCTGTATTTATTTAATGCCTCATCACTACCTACTTGCTTTAATTCCCGAAATGCTTTCTTTTTGTCACTTATTGCGCCTCTTACCGCTTTATTTAGCCATAGTGGTTTCCTCCTATTTTTAGCATGCTTATTCCCATAGGGTATATATTGTGCACAAGCCCTATTCAGGATGCTAATAAACGCCTCCCATTTGCTTTGTGTACTTTTATGTCTCAGGACATCGTCCCAGTTTATTTACTAAGATCGTCTCTCAACCGTTGGAAATTTGCCTTTTTGAAGTTTAGTGTCCTTGTAGCCCTTCTACTACACATCTTATTAAAGGATACTTGAAAACTTATTATTTTGTGATCACTATTACCCAAGTGACCTCCGACCCCTATATTTGATATGTAGTCCGGCCTGTTGGTGAATATTAGGTCTAGCAGTGCCCCCCTTCTTGTTGGGTCCTGAACCGGTTGTGAAAGGTAATTGTCTCTCATAATTGTCAAAAACCTACTACCTCTGCTGGAACTGCAGGTTTCTGTTCCCCAATGAATTTCAGCGTAGTTGAAGCCCCCCATAATAATGACTTCCCCTGAGCCGCTGCTTCATCTATTTGCTTTATGAGGATATTCTCCTCCCCTTCCATTATTGTTGGAGACTTATAACAAACCCCTATCAGTAATTTATTATTTTTTTCCCCTCCCCTTATCTCCACCTGCAGGGACTCTACATGTTCATTAGATTCACATTTATTATCATGCAGGATGGGTTTTAAGGATGATTTTATGTATGAACAGACACCTCCCCCTCGCTTATTTGTACAGTCATTTCTGAACAGACTATAGCCCTGTAAATTACCAGCCCAGTCATGGCTCTCGTCCAGCCAAGTCTACGATATCCCCACCATGTCATAATTATTTTCCAACAAAATTAATTCTGATTCCTCCATTTTGTTGGTGAGGCTTCTGACATTAGTGTACATGCACTTTATGCATCTTTCTTTACCGCTGTTCCTTCTTACTATATTGACTGTTCTAACCCCACCCCCCATGCCATCCCGAATCCCAAATTTCATTACTTGTGCCCAGATTATTATTTACACTATCGTCCCCTCCTGTACAATGAATACCCTCCCTCCCAATCCCTAGTTTAAACACTCCTCCAACCTTCTAGCCATTTTCTCCCCCAGCAGAGCTGCACCCTCCCCATTGAGGTGCAGCCTGTCCCTAGCAAAGAATCTGAAGCCAACAGAGAAGTCGGCCCAGTTCTCCAGGAACCCAAACCCCTCCTTCCTACACCAATTCCTGAGCCACTTATTTATCCCTAATCTCCCGTTGCCTCTCTGGTGTGGCACATGGTACAGGAAGTATTTCAGAGAATACCACCTTGGAGGTCCTTGCCTTAAGCTTGCAGCCTAATTCCCTGAAATCATCTTTCAGGACCTTCCACCTACCTCTAACTTTGTCATTTGGGCCAATGTGCACCATGACCACTGGGTCCTGACCAACTCCTCCTAGTAATCTGTCAACGATCAGCGATGTGCCGGACTCAAGCGCCAGGTAGGCAGCACACTGTTCGATGATCCCTGTCTTTGTAACAGATTGCCCTATTTGTTCACCTAATAATTGAGTACCCCACTGCCAGTACCTATCTGGCATGCCCTGCTCTCCTGTTTTCCCCCTTACTGGAGCTGACACTCCTCCGGCTTTCAGAGGATATGCCTTGCTACAGCAGTGCTATCCCTCAACTGACACACCTATCCCTGAACTGACACAATAAATGTGTTTGACTCTTTATCTATTAATTAATTTTTCAAAAAAAATTTGACGTGGCCTTCGCCATATTTTTGTATGCCAGCCAGGTACAGCAGGCTGGAACAGGCTGCCCCCAACCCCCAGTGCCTATTTGTACCTACCTAGAAACAAAAATATAGGGAAACCCTTTTTTTATTATTTCATGAATTTCATAAAGTAATTAAAAATAAAGCGAAGCCCCACATATTTTTTTTGTGTCCAGCCAGGTACAACTAGGCAGCTGGGGGCTGGAATCCACAGCGCAGGGAAGTCCAAGCTGTCTGGGCCCCCCCGCTGCGAATTGCAGTCCCGAAAGCCCGAAATTCATGGAGCCATGCCAATATTCGACATGACCACCATGAATTTCTAGTAAAGTATTAAAAAAAACACAAAACAGAGAAAAAATATTTTATTAAAAATAAAACAAAAAAACGTAGAGACTCCATCTTTATTAAAAAAATTATCTTCAGTCCGACGTAGTCCAAAAATGTAATTTCAGCACTGCTACATCGCTCTGAATAGACACACATCTACCCAGAGCGAGAGCAGGCTGAGAACTGACTATGAAAGTCAGGGTTCACCCGAGGTTATAGCTCGGCTATGACCGCGGGTGAACCCTGCCGTCACAGCCCGAACACTGCCGATGCCGGTGGAAATTGCCGAGCACCGGGCAGTGCAGTGAATAATCCAGAAGTCCGGATTAGTCACTGCACTGCCCAGCGCTCAGCAATTTTCGCCGACGTCGGCAGTGTTCAAGCTGTGACGGCAGGGTTCACCTGCGCTCACAGCCCGAGCTATGACCTCAGGTGAACCCTGACTGGCACAGTCAGTTCTCAGCCTGCTCTCGCTCTGGATAGACGTGTATCTTTGCAGAACAATGTAGCAGTGCCACCGCACCAGGGCCCTGGATGAGTTGGGTACAGCGCCATAAAATGGCGCTTCTATGAACGCGCCATTTACAGGGGCGGCTGCGGACTGCAATTCGCAGTGGGGGGAGGCAGAAAGCTTGGGCCACCCTGCGCTGTGGATTCCAGCCCACAGCTGCATTGTTGTACCTGGCTGGACACAAAAATAGGGCGAAGCCTCACATATTTTTTTTTTTTATTATTATTATTTCATGAAATTCCTGAATTAATAAAAAAAAAAAAAAAAGGGCTTCCCTATTTTGTTGTGTCCAGCAAGGTACAAATAGGCAGCTGATGGCAGCCTGTTCCTGCCTGCTGTACTTGGCTTGCATACAAAAATATGGCGATGCCCACATCAAATTTTTTTTTGAAAAATTCATTAAAAATTAAAAAAAAAACATTTAGCGACTGCATCTTTATTAACCCCTCGACCCTCAATTTGGTGCTGAACACTCTCAGCTCTGCTTTATCAGAGACCAAGGAGATGAACAAAGTTTCTATCCCCTTGATCCTTGAAGTAGAGCCTGGAGCGCTGCCGAATCGAAAATGAGGGTAACTCAGGTCACCCGAGAACAGCTCAGGTCATTACCCCAGTGTCTCCCCGGTTACAATGCCGCTCCCTCCACCAATTACGCACTGAGCTGTTAGAAGTTTGCACCAAAAAACATGAAATCCGTGGCAAAAAACGAGATAAAAATGTCCTGTTTTTGTGCTTTTTTTGGCCCAGTAAATGATGAACACGTTGGACACAATGCATGCAGTTTCAGGCCTAAATTCTACCAATAAACCATGAAATCCGCAGCAAAAACATTGCGCTTTTTGCAGCGGAATTCATGCTTTTTGGTGCAATCTTCTGCCAGCTCAGTGCATAATTGTCGTAAGGAGGGCGATCTACGGCATTGTAACCAGGAAGACACTGGGGTCACCAGAGGACAGCTCAGGTGGCATGGCATTAGATGTCCTCGGGTGACCTGAGTTACCCCCCTTTTCGACGGCAATGCAATACAAAAAAGGATGCAGTTCGCAGCAAAATACTCAGTGTGTGAACGTAGCCTAAAAGTAAGCAAGCGGTATTAAAGGGCTAGTATCCAGAGGTAAGCCAAGCATAGGTATCGAGCTGGCAGGACCTTACATGATGTCATTGGGCGCTGATTGGCAGCTCGCGGTCTTGTGATGTGTGCGTCATATGATGTCACATATCACATGATCGCGAGCTGCCAATCAGTGCCCAATAACATCATGTAAGGTCCTTGCAGGTTTGGTTGTGTTGGCTCCTGGCTCCCCAAGCACCCGCCGGAAGGTAAGTATTCATTCTTTATTATTTTAACCCCTTCCTGACCTATGACGTTATAGAGACATCATGAAAGTCGGTGTGTTCCCGACCCATGACGTCTCTATAACGTCATGGCATCTTTCGGGTCGTGCAGTTTTGGTGACCGTGTCAGTGACCAGTCACCAAAGCTGCACGTAGGCAGGGACCTCCGGATGACCCCAGGGGGAGAGGCTTCGCCCCTCCATGCTCCCGATCACTGTGATTGGTAGTTGAAATCGAAAGTACCAAACACAGTGATTTTTCACATGGTGGGGCGGTGTGATGTTATAGTGCCCTCCCCTCCTCAGCCTCATCCTGTTCGTGGAGGCTAAGGAAGGAGGAACACTGCTGTCCTGCTGCCCTCCATGTGCCTGCTGTGGCCGCCAATCCCCACCGATCTGCCTCCTGCCACCGCTGGCCGGTAAGTCGCCGCTGCGCCATCGCTGGTCCCGCTGCCCCATCTCCCTTGTGATCGCCGATCACTCCCCTGCTGCCCCTCTCATTCCCCTGATCCCGGTGCTCACCCCCCACCACTGCCACCCTAGCTCTTCCCATCTCTGCCCCCTGTGCTCACCCCCATCTCACTGACCACTGCCCCCTGTGATCACCCCCCACTGCCCCCTGTGATCACCCTCCATCTCACTCACCACTGCCCCTGTGATCACCCCCCTGTAATCACCCGCCACTGCCCCCTGTGATCACCCTCTATCTCACCCACCACTGCCCCTGTGATCACCCTCCATCTCACCCACCAATGCTCCTGTGATCACCCCCCTATCTCACCCACCATTGCCCCTGTGCTCACCTCCATCTCACCCACAACTGCCCCTGTGCTCACCCCCATCTCTGCCCACACCCACCACTGCCCCTGTGCTCAGCCCCATCTCTGCCCTCAACCATCTCTGCCCTCACCCACCACTGCCCCCTGTGCTCACCCATCTCTGTCCTCACACCGCTGCCCTCTTCCTCCCCCCATCCGTGTGCTCACCCCCCATCTCTGCCCTCATTCCCTCCATCCTTTTGCTCCCCCCCATCTCTGCCCTCACCCACCACTGGCCCCTGTGCTCACCCTTCTCTGCCCTAACCCACCGCTGCCCCCTCGCTCCCCCACCCCTGTTCTCATCCCCCATCTCTGCCCTCACCCACCGCTGACCCGTTGTTCCCTCCATCCCTGTGCTCACCCCATCTCTGCCCTTGCTCCCTCCATCCCTGTGCTCCCCATCTCTGCCCTCACCCACCTCTGACCCTGTACTCACCCCCCTATCTCTGCCCTCACTCACTGCTGCCCTCTTGCTCCCCCCATCCCTGTGCTCACTCCCCATCTCTGCCCTCACCACCTCCTGCCCAGTGATCACCTCTCCTGCCCAATGATCACCCCTGTGACCTGCTGCTGCCGCCTGACCTCTGCGCATATGACCGCCACCGCCTGACCTCTGCGCACGTGACCGCTGCCGCCTGACCTCTGCGCAAGTGACCATCACCGCCTGACCTCTGCGCAAGCGACCGTCGCCACCTGCCTTCTGCGCACCGACCACCCCCGCCTGATCTTTGCTCATCTGACCGCTGCCCTCTGCGCACCGACCGCCCCCACCTGACCTTTGCTCACCAAACCGCTGCCACCTGCCTCAGCGCACCCGACTGTCCCCGCCTGACCTTTGCTCGCCCGACCGCCGCCACCTGCCCTCTGCGCACCAAAACACCCACGCCTGACCTTTGCTCACCCGACCCCGCCACCTGCCCTCTGCATACCCGACTGCCTCTGCCGGACCTTTGCTCACCCAACCGCCGCCACCTGCCCTCTGCGCACCCGACCGCCCCCATCTGCAAGTTACACCAATCACTCGCACATACACATGTACACACACACGGGAATAAAGTTTTGTGTTTTTTTTACATACAGCACACAAAAAATGTCCAGCCCGTCCCAGTCATCACAGTCAGAAAGGGCGTACTCAGCTGAGGAGGCATATGGTATTATTGCCTCCAGAGCTGATAGTTAGGAAGAGGACCCCATGTCCCTCTCCTCCTCCCATTCTTCCTCCTCCAGTGACACTGAGTCGCCACCAAGACGAAGATGGCGGAGGACAAGAGATCGTCCGAAGCCCGGGGAAGAAAAGCCGGTGGCTGAGGAAGAGGAGTCGGAGGCCATGGAGGAAGACCCTCAGCCAATTGTGAGTCACGCCCAACCTAGCACTAGTGCCCCCATGTGGACCCCCATCCCTGAAAACCACACTCCACGGATTCCTGATTTCCTTCCCCAATCAGGAATCCAGTTCTAGACAGCAAACCTCAGGGAAATAAACTTTTTCAAAGTCTATTTCTTGAAGACCATTGTGAGTCTCATGGTGAAATAGACCAACAACTACGCCCAAAAATTTCTGGACGAAAACTCAAATTCAGCATTTCCTTCTTGGAGTCCCGTGGACTCAGTAGAAATGTTGAAATATTTGGGACTGGTACTTCACATGGGGATTGTGAAGAAACCAGAAATCCACCAATACTGGAGTAGAGATATTTTATATCAAACTCCAGTGTTTGGCATGGTGATGACCTGAAAACGATTTGAGGTCATTCACAAATTTTTACATTTCAGGGACAATGCGGACAGCCTTCTAAGCGATTACCCGAATTTTGATAGACTGTTCAAAATTCGGCCAGTCATCAAACACTTCAGCAACAAGTTTGCTGAAGTGTACATTTCCCAAAGGGATATTTGTGTGGATGAATCCATCATCCACTTCAAAGGGAGGCTTCTATTCTAACAATACCTGCCCAGTAAGAGGGTGAGGTATGGAATAAAACTCTACAAGCTGTGCGAGAGTTCCTCAGGGTACACTCTCAGCTTTAGAGTGTACCAAAGAAAGGATTCCAGGATCCAACCCCCAGAATGCCCACCTGCTCTGGGGGTAAGTGGGAAAATAGTGTGGGATTTGATCCACCCACTGTTTGGTAAAGGTTATCATCTGTACATTGATAACTTCTACACAAGCATCCCACTATTTCAGTCACTCTCTGCCAGAAAATACCGCCGCTTGCGGTACTGTGCACAGAAACCAGAGGGGTCTCCCTTTGACGCTAATTGGGCAGCCTCTCCCAAAGGGTGAGAGTCGAGCCCAATGTAGTGGAAACATGGTTGTGGTCAGGTTCAAGGACAAAAGGGACGTCTTTTTCATGACCACAATCCATGGTCTCGGCACCATGGCCACAACCGTTAGAGGTACCCTAGCACAGGTCCACAAACCGGACTGTGCTCTGGGGTACAACAAATACATGGGGGTAGTTGATCTTTCTGATCAAGTCCTCCAGCCCTACAGTGCCATGCAGAAGGTGAAGGTTTGGTACAAAAAACTGGCCGTGCATATCGTTCAAATGGCCCTGTATAACACATACGTGCTAGCATGATATGCAGGCCAGACCACAAACACCTTCCTTCAGTTACAGGAGGCGGTGATAAAGGCCCTGATGTTTGGAGGCGAAGAAGAAGACGCGGGCCCCAGCACCCCTGGAACTGAAGTTTCCCGTATCGTACCAGGGCAACATTTTCCCGGTCACAGCACTTCACAAAAAAGGTGCCGGGTCTGCTACAAAAGGGGGTAAGAAAGGACACGCATTTCCGCATGTGAAACTTGTCCTGACAAACCTGGACTGTGCGTGAAAGACTGCTTCAGAATTCATCACACGTCCATGGAGTAAAATCCTGACCTTCCCTACACAACTCACCCACACTAGCCTGACATACACAACACCACACACAGCAACCTGACATACACTATATCACACCAAACACACCAACCTGACGTACACTACATCACACCGCACACACCATCTGAAGTACACTACACGATACCAACCTGACGTACACTACGTCAGGTTGATGTGTGGTGTGGTGTAGTGTATGTCAGGTTAGTGTATGTGTGCTGTAGTGTATGTCAGATTGGTGTGTGTGGTGTAGCATATGTCAGGTTGGTGTGTGTGGTGTATACTACACCACACACGCCAACCTGATGCGCACTACACCGCACCACCCACACACACACACACACTAACCTGACGTGCACTACACACCAACCTGACATACACTACACCACATACACACTACGTCAGGTTGGTGTATGTCAGGTTGGTGTGGTGTAGTGTGCGTCAAGGTTGGTGTGTGTGTGTGTGCTTCAGGTTGGTGTGTGTGGTGTACTATATATCACACACACCAACTTGACATATACTACACCTCACACCAACCTGACGTACACTACACCACACATGACAACCTGACGTAGTTTGTTAGGTTGGTGTGGGGTGTAGTGTACGTCAGGTTGGTGTGGGGTGTAGTAAACACCACACGTATACTAAAGTACACATGCCAACGTGACATAAACTACATACTCTATATATGTGACATGGTGTCTGCTAACAATTGGAGCTAATTTTCCATTCAAATTGTTAGCGGACAACATGTCGCATATGGAGAGCCCTGTGTGCCTAAACATTGGATCTCCCCATAAGTGACCCCATTTTGATCTAGATACATTCCTTGGGGGATCTAGTTTCCAAAATAGGGTAACTTGTGGGGGAGCTCCAATGTTTAGTCACACAGGGGCTCTCCATACATGACATAGTGTCTGCTAACAATTTATATGGAAAATTAGCTCCAATTGTTAGCAGACATGCCGCGTATGGAGAGCCCCTGTGTGCCTAAACATTGTAGCTCCCCCACAAGTGACCCCATTTTGGAAACTAGACCCCTCAAAGAACGTATCTAGATGCATATTGAGCACTTTGAACCCCTAGGTGCTTCACAAATTGATCCGTGAAAATGAAAAAAATTTGTGTGAAAAAAAAGTACCCCATTTTGGAAACTAGACCCCCCAGGGAACTTATCTAGATCGGTGGTGAGCATTTTGAACGCCCCAGTGCTTTACAAATTAATCTGTAAAAATTAAAAAAGAACATTTTTATGGAAAAAAAAGTACTTTTTCATTTTCACGGATCAATTTGTGAAGCACCTGGGGGTTCAAAGTACTCACTATGCATCTAGATACGTTCCTTGGAGGGTCTAGTTTCCAAAATGGGGTCAATTGTGGGGAAGCTCCAATGTTTAGGCACACAGGGGCTCGCAATACCTGAGATGGTGTCCGCTAATAATTGGAATTGTTAGCGGACACCATGTCGCGTATGAAGAGCCCCTGTGTGCCTAAACATTGGAGCTCCCCCACAAGTGACCCCATTTTGGAAACTAGACCACCCAAGGAACGTATCTAGATGCATAGTGAGCACTTTGAACCCCCAGGTGCATCATAAATTAATCCGTAAAAATGAAAAAAGAACAATTTTGTGGGAAATAAAAAGTACTTTTTCATTTTCACGGATCAATTTGTGAAGCACCTGGGGATTCAAAGTACTCACTATGCATCTAGATACATTCCTTGGGGGGTCTAGTTTCCAAAATGGGGTCACTTGAGGTGGAGCTCCAATGTTTAGGCACACAGGGGCTCTCCAAACGCGACATGGTGTCCACTAACAATTTGAATGCAAAATCTGCTGAAATTCTTAGCGGACACCATGTCACCTTTGGACAGTCCCTGTGTGCCTAAACATTGTAGCTTGCCTACAAGTGACCCCATTTTGGAAACTAGACCCCCCAAGGAACGTATCTAGATGCATAGTGATCACTTTTAACCCCTAGGTGCTTCACAAATTGATCTGTGAAAATGAAAAAGTACTTTTTTTTTTTCCACAAAAAATTTCTTTTTTCATTTTTACAGATTAATTTGTGAAGTACCTGGGGGTTCAAAGTGCTCACTATGCATCTAGATAAGTTCGCTGGGGTGTCTCATTTCCAAAACGGGGTCACTTGTGTGGGAGCTCCAAGGTTTAGGCACACAGGGCCTCTCCAAACGCGACATGGTGTCCGCTAACAATTTGAATGGAGAATCAGCTCAAATTGTAAGTGGACTCCATGTCACATTTGGAGAGCTGCTGTGTGCCTAAACATTGGACCCCATTTTGTAAACTAGACCCTCCAGGGAACTTATCTAGATGTGTGATGAGCATTTTGAACCCCCAGGTGCTTGACAAATTAATCCGTAAAAATGAAAAACAGGGATTTTTGTGTACTCACCGTAAAATACTTTTCTCCTAGCTCATCATTGGGGGACACAGGACCATGGGTGTATGCTTTTCTGCCACTAGGAGGCGACACGAAGTAGAGTTTAAAATTAAGCCCTCCTTCTCGCAGTATACACCCGCACGTGGGCGTAGATATTCAGTTTAGTACTAAAGCAGTAGGAGAGCTGGTAATAAGGTACGAATGGTGTAAGGTACAATACTGTACCCGTTAGGTACACTTAGCATATGGTGGTGTACTGTGAATATGGATGCGTTAGAGAGTGGGTGCTGTGTCCCCCAATGATGAGCTAGGAGAAAAGGATTTTACGGTGAGTTCACAAAAATCCCTGTTTTTCCTTCGCATCATTGGGGGACACAGGACCATGGGACGTCCTAAAGCAGTCCCTGGGTGGTAATTGAACAATGGTGGTCAAGCATCGTGCGCTAGATGCTTATAGATGCGCGACCGCTGCTTGCAAGATCTTTCTACCTAGGCTTGCATCTGCAGAGGCCTGGGTGTGGATGTTGTAGTGTTTGGTGAAGGTATGTAGGCTGGACCAGGCTGCGGCTTTGCAGACCTGAGTCGCCGAGGCTTGGTGGCGAATGCCCATGAGGGCCTACTGACCGGTTGGTGTGCCTTGATTCCTTCTGGATTGGCATTCCCCCTTTATGGGTAGGCTTCCTGGATTGTGGAAAAAAAGGGGGCCCTCTGCCAATGTGGATTTGGGGCAGCCATTCCCCCTTTTTTGGGGCCCCTTTTTTTATGAGGGAAAAGCGTTTTTGTTTTGCGGGAAAGGGGCGTTTGGGAGATGTTGTGGGCTGAGGGGGCCCCTTTCCAGGTCCAGGGTATGGAGGGTGCTTTTCGCCCGGTGTATTGGGTTGGGCAGAAGGAAAGGGGGGGACGATGTCTTCGTTAAAAGGGGGAATTGGGATACCACCTTGGGCAAGAAAAATGGGGGAAGGAAAGGAGGGCTAAATTTATCCTTTTGGAAGGATAGGTAGGGGGGCCGGG
>JARQOC010000009.1:142154338-142317662 GCA_033576535.1 Allobates femoralis
AGCTGACGAGTCATGTGACCGGGCTCTGACATCATAGGAGATGCCTAGATACCCACTGTTTACCATGGTTACCAGTCTGTGAGGTCACTGATCGTTGGTCTCTTGCTGTCACATGCAGCGATGCATGCTGACCAGTGGGAGAGCAATGACCTAAAAATGACCCAGAGCACTTTGTAATGATCAGCAATCTCACAGCAGGGGCCTGATCGCAGCTAAGTGTCACATGTAGCGAGATCGTTAGCAAGATCGCTGTTACGTCACAAAACCTGTGACGTTACAACGATCTTGCTAACGATCTCGTTATGTGTGACAGGGGCTTTAGTAGGATTAGCCGGTTACTGAAGATGCTCCTCTGTCTTACAAACAGCTCATATAATGCGTTTGCCTTGTTGTTCATTATTGCCATACATTTCGTCTGAATTTGTGTCCTCCTCTACCTCCTCAAAAGTGGCAAGATGGCAGCCAACAGCCGAGCTTGCCTTCTCGAAAAGCTTATTGAGCTTATTAGCATCAGACACCCGCACCCTGCTTCCCCAGCATATCATTACAATTATTCAGGATAATAAGCACTACAAGCATTTCCTTTTCCAGACCTAGTGATCATATGATTGCCAGGATCTGATGTGGGTCTTTAAAGAGCCAGTCCAGCTCTGCTGCGCAGCCAAAATGCTGACTTTGGTCAGTAACTGGGTCTTTATATATCAGCCCCAATTACTGGGGAAACCAGATCTAAAAAATATAATTAAAAAATGTATTTAACTGTTGACTTAACACTCAAAGCTATTTAATGATGCTATGTGAGTTAATGTGTGAAAAAAGCGGAAAATAGACCATTAAAAATAGCTGCTGCTTTGTCCTAACCTCTGTTAGCCTTTTAGCCCTGCCCCCATCTAAATATATAATTGTGCGATAAATACAAATAATTATTTTTGAAAAGGGAACAGCATTTAAAATGTACTTCTGAGTTCATAAAAATGTTTTTGAAAGTAATGTGAAAAACAGATATGTATTTACCTTTTTTCACCACAATATTGGCAAAAATTGTGATTAAATGTAAAAATTGCACCACACGTATCAGAAAAAAGGATGTGAAAACTATTTGAATGTCGATGAGAATAAAATTTACAGATCTTAAAACCTCATCATATATGAAAAATAAAATGTGCCTGATCAGGAATGAGAAAATATGGATCTGTACATAGTTCTCAGTCCCAGGCCATCCTGAGTGAGAGGCACTATAGCCACTCTCCACTTGGCTAATGGGTGGGGGACCTCTTAATTCCATGGTCATTGGTTTTGTAAACTGGACAACCATAGGAAAGATCACATGGAATCATAATCTGTTACAAAGAGTCACGGACCGAATACACTGGAACTTAGTGCAAAAATACTGCTTACCTTCCCATTAAACTTGCAATTCCCAATCCAGCACTGTCATGAACCTCCACATAGTCAAACGTGCAGCCTTTTTCTGATTCTAGGCTGAAGTTATGGAACTGAATTTGAATGATTAGTCCTTCAGGGACAGAGATGAGCCAACGACACACTGTTTTCCCAGGATAGTGATCCGGATGATTGGGTGAGAATAGGGATCCCTGAAGACTATTTAGGGAGCCCCCACAATCTGAAACCATAAGCACAATGTTACTCCTTAATCACTTTGTGCCCTTGACTTTGAGTATATCCATTAATGTGAAGTGTGCTAGTTCTAGATGAGTGGGAAGATGTAAGAAGTTCTCTTTAAGCCTAATGGAATCATCGTGGTTTTGTGATATTAAACCACCACCAATGTGTTTTAAATGATGCAATGTGTATCACTAACATGGTTTTCTAAAAAGAAATTCCACATATTTATCTTAAAAATTATTTTAGATGCTTAGGTGAATGCAGTACATACCTTTGTTACAGTCATAAAGGTGGTGCTTTTGTTTGGTTCAATCACTGTCAGTTAAATTCAGTCGCACTCTTTTTTTTTTTTAACGTAATCACCCCCCTACATTGTGATTGATTGCCGTGATTGCTCAACATCAATCTCACGTTAAATCCTGTAATTGTGCAGTTCCTCTCAACTGCCCAGGTATTTGTACTGATGAAAGATATGTTAGGCTTGTTGCGCCCCAGGGTCTGGTTGCCACAATATTAAGCTTGGAAGCAAGGAAAGGTACTCACCTCAGGCGAAACACATGCACAAGACCTTCCCAACTCCAGGCCAGAAGGGGGAGCTCTACGCCCGAGTTAAGGGCTGGTCCCCTATAAATGCTGGTCTGGGGGAGGGGTCAGGCAGTTCAGTTCCTGGGAGGACTGCAGAAGACATCCTATGGTCGGAAGCTGTGATAGGCCCATCCAAGGAAGCTGACTAACCAGTGTGAGGTACCTGAGGTGAGGGTCTGAGGGAGGTGGAGAAAAGGTGTGGGGAGTGGAGCAGTGCCAGCTCGTCTCAGCACCTAGCTTAGTACGGATACCGGAGTCCGACGTCGCCAGGGACTTTCATGCCCAGCAACCAACACCGGAGGACCGGTAATTCCAAGTTGCTCGCCCACCAAATAGGCCAGGAGGCACAACCACATAATAGAGCTCAGGAGACGCAGTGAAGGAGAACAACACAAAAAAGGCTCAAAGCTGCCTGTCCACACGGCCAAGACAGTCTTAGAGGAGAGGGTTGCAGCACAGCTTCAAGCAGCCAGGTGCCGCAGAGTACCGGTAGAGCAGTAAGGAGGCCTCTGAACTTGCCAAGAGTGGAAAACTTGAACTTGCTTTTGTCACGCGCTTAGTTGGCGCTGACATTGCTGGATGCTGCTGTGTATGTGTTTGTCTTTAAGAGCTGCATGGTTGACGGTTGTGAGGATTTCAAAATAAACATGCAGGTTCAGACCTGATGGTACCTTTACAAGCCGCAACAGGATGGTGGCAACAACCGGGTGTTTCACGTGCACGAGCACGCACAAACGGTTGCCAAAGGTAAACGCACCACCTTTACACGCCGCAACAAGGTGCGCTACGGTAGGTTACATCTATCTCTAGATACACCGCCGGGTGCCACAAGTTACCTTCTGTAGCTTACCTTACCTCATTTACACGCCGCTATAACAAGGTAATAAGGGCGGGACAAAGGCAGCAGGGACAACACATAGGCGTGCCACAATTGTGGATTACGAGAATTCCGTACGCTGATAGGACAAAGCAATAACATCATGATTGGCCAGCCAGCGCAGGAGGCTGACTAATACATGACGCTCGAGCAATTGTGTAGTGTGAGTGGTCAGCTCCTTAAATATGCCGCCCTATGCAGCGACTACCAATCGTAACGCAAGAGCTTCCTCCAATGATCGCTGAAGGGGGTGGTTCCCGGAGGCTGTGTCACGCCCCGGGGAGTTATCTAGGTGACGAATAAACCTTACCCTACCATATTTACACGCCGATACAACCCGCAACCATCGCCTAGAAATCCACCTGTTTTAGGGCTCTGCTCTGAAACAGGTGCCTCGAGTGACGGATGGCAACAACCGTGTTCACACGCCGCAACAACGGGTTGATTTGGCGGTGCAAGATACATTTCTCTCATGTACCCGGTTGTTGTCACCATCCTGTTGCGGCGTGTAAAGGTACCATGAGAGTTAATGAGTATGTGTGGGAGTTGCCCAAACACGTCAGGTGGAGGTGTTCTGCTGGGGCTCCTGGTTTTGGGGTTATAGGACCGTTTCAGATATCGGCCATTTGTAATCCTGTGCTGTACTGCCTTGACCTACCCCCAGGTTTGGCAACCCGTAATGTCCTTCGTATCTCGTCGCTCAGGGGATGTGGACTTATTTTGGATGTGCCGCAGTCAAGTCTGGAGGTCTCTCTTAAAAGAGGGGGTACTGTCACACGCTTAGTTGGCGCTGACATTGCTGGATGCTGCTGTGTATGTGTTTGTCTTCAAGAGCTACATGGCTGACGGTTGTGAGGGTCTTTGCCTCCTGTGTTGCACTCCAGAACTGTATTCACTATTAGGTTCAACTGCTGGTTGAGGGGTTAATGTGTGACTCACCTGAACTGCTCTCCCTCTAGCCTTTAAGTAGCCTCTCCTTCCACCAGGTGGTGCTGCTGATAGAGTCTCACTCTATGCCTGGAAGCCGTGCTGTGCTGACCTGTGTGTTTGTGTGGCTGATGTCCTTTCCTTTGGAGTTGCTGTATCCCAGTTCTGTGGAGGGAGATGAGGGGGGGAATAATGCAGGGCTGGAGGAGGAATTTTAAAGAGAGGCTGTAGGCCCAAACCTCATCATCAGAGATACCTACGGGATCAGGGCCATTCAGGGTTCGTAGACTAGGGTCTGACTAGTCTTCCCTTGTCACCCTGCCCATAACTGCCATTCCCTTATTATTCCCTACACTGTGACGGCTTCTGACCCACACCAAGGCTTTAGGTACTCGTATCCCGGGTGTTGTTGCTGGATATTGTCATTGGTGGCCCTGGTGGTCGCTGAAAAATGTGGAAAAATAAAATAATAAAAATGTAATGTTCGTGACGCCACCTACTGTATGGTATCTGGTGAATGCACCGGCGCTGCTCTCAGACCTCTGGGGATGATGTGGTTGCAGCTAAATGGTGTTGCTCTCCATAGGTGGAGCAGAATCTCCAGGGCAGTGCTGCCGTACTAAGTGTCGTGGTCGCAGGCAGAGTGGGGTGGCTCGATAGGCGGAATGCTGAGTGACTTCTCCCTTGTGAAAGAATAACACACCACACATTGCTGAGTTTCAGTATGGGTTTACTGGTAACCGTCAGGCAATAAATAGGTTCACAGTCTCGGGTAGCTGGCCTGGATAGCTACCAGTGGATGAGGTGTCCTTCTGTCGCTTTCAACGGTGTTCTTTTTGGCTTCTCTCACTGTCCTCTCACTTTCCTCTGCGCTACTCCTTACTTCCTCAGCGCGTCCCTGCACAGAGCCCCTTTCTTACACCAGGCCTACGGGTCTGAATAGAGTAATCCCTTAGCTGAGGGGCTCCCGACCCTGGACAGATTACTGGTGGAGGTGTGCTTTGGACCGGGTCATGGCTATCTGATTGCCCATGGCCCTCCGGGTTGGCGGCCCAGGGTTGAAATCTGCTGCATCGTGCTCGGAGCCAGTTCTCCGTTAATGGACCAGGTT
Organism: Allobates femoralis; assembly: GCA_033576535.1. Lineage (NCBI taxonomy): Eukaryota > Metazoa > Chordata > Amphibia > Anura > Aromobatidae > Allobates > Allobates femoralis. The sequence goes on from JARQOC010000009.1 coordinate 142,159,465, forward strand.
CCCACCAGACCGGTTATCAGGACGGTCTGGCAACGGGTGTTAGCTGACACCAAAGGATCCCCCTTCTCTTCTGGGTCACCTCTCTTTCTGGGTGCCCTCCCTTTGCATCTCTTGCAGGGTCCTCCTCGACTTCACTACTCACTCCCTTTCCCGCTCTTCACTACCCACTAAACTTCAGGAAGGCAAATTTCCAACGGTTGAGAGATGATCTTAGTGCAATAAACTGGGACGATGTCCTGAGACATAAAAGTACACAACACAAATGGGAGATGTTTATTCGCATCCTGAATAGGACATGTGCACAATATATACCCTACGGGAATAAGCATGCTAGAAATAGGAGGAAACCACTATGGCTAAATAAAGCGGTAAGAAGTGCAATATGTGACAAAAAGAAAGCATTTAGGGAATTAAAGCAAGTAGGTAGTGATGAGGCATTAAATAAATACAGAAAATTAAATAACATTTGTAAAAAGCAAATCAAGGCAGCAAAGATTGAGACAGAGAGACTCATTGCCAGAGAAAGTAAAAAGAATCCCAAAATATTTTTTAACTACATAAATAGTAAGAAACTAAAAAATGATGGTGTTGGCCCCTTTAAAAATAGTCTGGGTGAAATGGTGGATGAGGATGAGGAAAAAGCCAATATGCTAAATGACTTTTTTTCAACAGTATTTACACAAGAAAATCCCATGACAGACAATATGATCAGTGATAACAAAAAGTCTCAATTAAATGTCACCTGCTTAACCCAAGAGGAAGTACGGCATCGTCTAAAAATCACTAAAATTGACAAATCCCCGGGCCCGGATGGGATACACCCCAGAGTGCTGCAGGAATTAAGTACTGTCATAGATAGACCATTATTTTTAATATTTAAAGATTCCATAATAACAGGGTTTGTACCACAGGACTGGCGTATAGCAAATGTGGTGCCAATATTCAAAAAGGGGACAAAAACTGATCTTGGAAATTATAGGCCAGTAAGCTTAACCTCTACTGTGGGTAAAATCCTAGAGGGTTTTCTAAGAGATGCTATACCGGAGTATCTGAACAAAAATAACCTCATGACCCATTATCAACATGGTTTTACGAGGGACCGTTCCTGTCAAACTAATCTAATAAGCTTCTATGAAGAAGTAAGTTCTGGACTGGACCAAGGAAATGCAGTGGATGTGGTGTATATGGATTTTTCAAAAGCTTTTGATACGGTGCCACACAAAAGGTTGATACATAAAATGAGGGCAATGGGGATAGGGGAAAATATGTGTAAGTGGGTTGAGAACTGGCTTAGTGATAGGAAACAAAGGGTGGTTATTAATGGAACACACTCAGAATGGGTCACAGTTAACAGTGGGGTACCACAGGGGTCAGTGTTGGGCCCGCTTCTATTTAATATATTTATTAATGACCTTGTAGGGGGCATACAGAGTGGAATCTCAATATTTGCAGATGACACTAAACTCTGCAGGGTAATCAATACAGAGGAGGACAATTCTATATTACAGGAGGATTTATGTAAACTAGAAGCTTGGGCGGCTAAATGGCAAATGCGCTTTAATGGGGATAAATGTAAAGTCATGCACTTGTGCAGAGGAAACAAAAGGTATAATTATGTGCTTAATTGTAAAACACTGGGCAAAACTGTCACTGAAAAAGACCTGGGTGTATGGATAGATGATAAACTCACATTTAGTGGCCAGTGTCAGACAGCTGCTGCAAAGGCAAATAAAATAATGGGATGCATTAAAAGAGGCATAGATGCTCATGAGGAGAACATAATTTTACCTCTATACAAGTCACTAGTGCGACCACACTTAGAATACTGTGTACAATTCTGGTCTCCGGTGTATAAGAAAGACATAGCTGAACTAGAGCGGGTCCAGAGAAGAGCGACAAAAGTCATTAGAAGACTAAGGGGTCTGCAATACCAAGACAGGTTATTAAACTTGGGGTTATTTAGCTTGGAAAAACGAAGGCTTAGGGGTGATCTTATAATAATGTATAAATATATGAGGGGGCAGTACAGAGACCTTTCTAATGATCTCTTTACTCTTAGGCCTGAGACGGGGACAAGGGGGCATCCTCTACGTCTGGAGGAAAGAAGGTTTAATCATAATCACAGACGCGGATTCTTTACTGTAAGAGCAGTGAGACTATGGAACTCTCTGCCACATGCTGTTGTAATGAGTGACTCACTACTAACATTTAAGAAGGGCCTGGATGCCTTTCTTGAAAACTATAATATTACCAGTTATACATACTAGATTCTTTGATAGGGCGTTGATCCAGGGATCTAGTCTGATTGCCGTATCTGGAGTCAGGAAGGAATTTTTTCCCCCAATTGGAGCTTAGTGTTGCCACATGGTTTTTTTTTGCCTTCCTCTGGATCAACATGTTAGGCTATGGGTTGAACTAGATGGACTTAAAGTCTTCCTTCAACCTTAAAAACTATGTTACTATGTTATATAAGCTCCTACCGGGACCAGTTACCCTGGTAACGGGTTTAACCAATTGGTCCCCTGGCTCTAAGTATGTGAATGCGTAGGTGAAAGCGACATGCGAACCCCCCTGATCCACTGGCCACTGGGATACCACACACACTGGTCTGGGTGCAATACCCCTTTGTGGCGCACCAACCAGTGGGGCGCCACACTTCCAGGCTCTGGACCCCTAACACCACTTGTGAACTGTGCCCTGGATGAACCTGCTTCTGACTTCAGTATAGGTAAAGGAGACTGCTACCCCTGTGTCTGTCAGCTACGCCATATGCTGAACCCTGCACCCCAAACAAACTATCACATCCACAGACTTTACGGTTGCCCAGGGGACCTGCTCTTCCCGTGGAGAGCTAAAAACGTCCCTGCTGTTATGCCCATCATCCCCAGAGGTCCCGACTGCAGCAGCGGCTATGCCGGCCACATTCCACGGCTGGCATCACAACACTCTTTTAGTTTTATAACTTTTATTTTTGTTTTTCTCAATTTTTCCAATTCCCCTTTTTACTGCTCCGCTGACGATGGGATCACAGACCGGGTCATGCCACCATGACAACCCGCAGCCCCAAACGATGACAAGAGGGCCCGATTCCAAGTACCCCACGGTCTGCACCAGGGGTGGGACAAGCCCTTTTCACATGTCACGATTTTTGTGTATCCGTGGATATCCATTGTAAAACTTATAGCCATGGATCCGATTTGGCCCCCATGTATCCCTATGGGCACGGATGGGCACGGATTGGTGCTTAATAGCCATCCATGTCTGCAGGGATCCAACTGTGTCCGCTGTTTTCACATCCCCAAAATCGGAAACTGCTCCGATTCTGGGCACAGAGGACAGAATCGAACAGCATCGGATCTGATGCTGCCCGATTCAAATAACATGGGGTTTCTGGAGCTCGGATCCGGGAAAAAAAATGAATCGTTTCCCAGATGCAATTTTAGTGTACTGGGCATGCTCAGTACACTAAAACTGCTCTGCTCAGTGTAATTTCACTTTAGCAGTGTATCTACATACACTGCTAAAATGAAATTAAATAAAGCAATGTATTAGAATAATAAATAAATACAGTACTTACCTCTCTCCTGGTTGTCCGGGCCCCGAGAAGACGTCCGAATGCTGCCAGGACCTTGACCTAAAATGTGATTGGCTAGTAGCGATCAGGTGGTATGTCATGTCACATATCACATGATCGCTACCGGAAAATCACAGATCTTTAAGGTCCTGGCAGCATCCGGACGTCTTCTCGCGTCCCGGACAGCAGGCAGAGAGGTAAGTATTTTTTTTTTATATTTAATATATTTTTTCTCTTTTATTTTGCAAAACTTCAGCCCCGACATGTCACACAGGGGGGAGGAACACAGGTTTCTTCCTCCCCCCTTGTGACATCACAGCGCCAACACCACTGGGCTCCTCCCAGCTCTTTCTGTGTCCGAATCCATCAAAATAATGGATCCGGACACAGAAATGGCATCAGGAGGTATAAATCCGGGCCTGTCCATGGGGTCAAAATCGTGATGTGAAAGGGGCCTTACACCTCGGAGCATGCGCACATATAATATGAATCTGGCACGTACACCAAGATTTAGTGCACATGACTGGGCTGCTGAGAGGAACTGCACAAGTGCAGGATTTAATGTGAGATTGCTGTGACAACGGACTGTCACTGCAATCATTCACAATGTCGGGGGCATGACTAAGTTAAAAAACGAGTATGACTGAATTTGACTAACTTTGACTGAACCAAACAAAAGCACCATCCTTGACTGAAACAAAAAGGTATGTACTGCATTCATCTAAGCATTAGTGATGGGCGAATCCTAAATTACTCGGAATCGCTTGACTCTAGCGAGTCCGAGCCCAGGACTCGCTACTCGTTGCGAGTCTAGCGAGTCCAATGTTAATGAATGGGGAAGCGAGTAATAGCGAGTAGTGTGAGATTTACAAATCGCAGATGTGTCTCGGAAGCTTCAGCCTGAAGCAATCCGAGTTGTGTCATTTATTTGCATTGCTAGTTTACTTTGTAAGTAATCGCTGACTCGCACAGATAAGATCCTGTCTTCTCTGTGTTCTGGCTGCCCCAGCTCCAGGGTCCTAGAGCCTGCCTGCTGCCTGATGTAGCAGAGCTGAGATTGTTCTCAGTCTGCTCATTCCCTGTGTACAGACATGAATGTCTGTGCACAGAGATGATGTAGCAGAGCTGAGATTGTTCTCAGTCTGCTTATTCCCTGTGCATATACATCTATATTTATGCACAGGGATGTAGCAGAGAGGACATCGCGTTTTGGACTGCGTCGGACGGAAGAGGATTTTTTTAATTAAAGATGGAGTCCCTAATGGCTTTTTTTTTTATTTCTAGTAAAAAATTTTCCTTGTGTTGTGTTTTTTTTAAAACAATTTAATAGAAATTCATGGCGGTCATGTCTAATATTGGCGTGACCGCCATAAATTTCGGGCTTAGGGCCAGCTGATAATACAAAGCTGGCCCTAACCTCTTTATTACCCAGCGTGCCACCGCCACCAGGGCCGCTGGAAGAGCGGGGTTCAGCGCCAGAGGATGGCGCTTCAATGAACGCGCCATCTTCTGGGGCGGCTGCGGGCTGCAATTTGCAGCGGGGGGTGCCCAGAAAGCTTGGGCATCCCTGCGCTGCGGATTCCAGCCCCCAGCTGCTTAGCTGTACCTGGCTAGACATAGAAATTGCGCGGAGCCCCACGCATTTTTTTTTAATTATTTCATGATATTCTGAGATTCTGACTCTGAGACTCTGACTCTGAAATTCATGAAATAATTAAAAAAAAATGCGTGGGGCTCCGCGCAATTTCTATGTCTAGCCAGGTACAGCTAAGCAGCTGGGGGCTGGAATCCGCAGCGCAGGGATGCCCAAGCTTTCTGGGCACCCCCCGCTGCAAATTGCAGCCCGCAGCCGCCCCAGAAGATGGCACGTTCATTGAAGCGCCATCCTCTGGCGCTGAACCCCGCTCTTCCAGCGGCCCTGGTAGCGGTGGCACGCTGGGTAATAAAGAGGTTAGGGCCAGCTTTGTATTATCAGCTGGCCCTAAGCCCGAAATTTATGGCGGTCACGCCAATATTAGACATGACCACCATGAATTTCTATTAAATTGTTTTAAAAAAAACACAACACAAGGAAAATTTTTTATTAGAAATAAAAAAAAAAGCCATTAGGGACTCCATCTTTAATTAAAAAAATCCTCTTCCGTCCGACGCAGTCCAAAACGCGATGTCCTCTCTGCTACATCCCCTGTGCATAAATATAGATGTCTATGCACAGGGAATAAGCAGACTGAGAACAATCTCAGCTCTGCTACATCATCTCTGTGCACAGACATTCATGTCTGTACACAGGGAATGAGCAGACTGAGAACAATCTCATCTCTGCTACATCATCTCTGTGCACGGACATTCATGTCTGTACACAGGGAATGAGCAGACTGAGAACAATCTCAGCTCTGCTACATCATCTCTGTGCACGGACATTCATGTCTGTACACAGGGAATGAGCAGACTGAGAACAATCTCAGCACTGCTACCTCATCTCTGTGCACGGACATTCATGTCTGTACACAGGGAATGAGCAGACTGAGAACAATCTCAGCACTGCTACATCATCTCTGTGCACAGACATTCATGTCTGTACACAGGGAATGAGCAGACTGAGAACAATCTCAGCTCTGCTACATCATCTCTGTGCACAGACATTCATGTCTGTACACAGGGAATGAGCAGACTGAGAACAATCTCAGCACTGGTACATCATGTCTGTGAGCAGGCAGGCTCTAGGACCCTGGAGCTGCACAGAGAAGACAGCTGGACTCGGCTTGCAAAGAAACAGCAGTTATCTGCGAGTTTCCCTGCTATCACTGGCACAGTAGCCAGTGATTACTCGCGAGTCTAATGCAAACAATGGCAATCTTAGTTTTGTCAGCGTTTCTGACAAAACTAGGATTGATATTGATTTGCATTAGACTCGTGAGTAATCACTGGGAAACTCGCAGAGTACCGAGTCCTGCGAGTCCCTTACTACTCGCCGAGTAACGAGTCCTAGCGAGTAGATTCGCCCATCCCTACTAAGCATATAAAGTCACTGGTGGGGGTAGGGCCGCCTTCCTATGAGTGACAGCAGTCTGTCCACCCATGCACAGATCACACTTCACTCTCCTCTCAGCCCTCACCAGTGACATGCCCTGCTCAGTTGATCCGATTCCAGTCTCCAGACTAGAAGATCAAAGCTAGAACAACAATAAAGGTATTTGCAAGCCACGGAGAGATGAGCTTACAGGAATAGGGTAGATAGCAGAAATATATTTGGAAAATGTTAGTTAGGAAGAGTTAGGACAAAGGAAAGGGGATATTAGTAGTGGGAATCCTCTTTAATGTTTTTTCATTGCTATCATTATATTACAGACATAAAGTTTTCAAATGATTTTACTGTGCTCCCAAGTACATACCCCAGCGCCTCTCGCTGCAGTTCTGCTCATCTTTCTGATCAGCACAATCTAAAACACCATCACACAGGGAAGGAAGCAAAAGGCAGCGTCTTCCATCACACAAGAATTCGTCCCAGGAACAGCTCCCTGAAGAGAGAGAAGATGAATGAAAGTGAATAACCTGTAACACTTCACCGATTCCACAGACTTACCTACCCTCAGTGACTTCAACCATTCTATAGGTAGCGAGGAAGCCGGTACCTCCTGTGCGATCATCCGATACAAACTGCACCTTCAACCAACTGGAGGTGGAGATGAAAGTGGTGGGAGCCACGGATCCACAAAATCTGCAATATTAGGAGTCATCCCAGGTAACATCTGTTTACACTGATTATTATTATCTCATGACATTACAGTGAGACTTGTACCTGCGTGATGTATTTTCATCTCTAAGCTCCAACCAATCAAATAAACAAAATCCATAACGTCCCACATCTAAGAATGTGACCTTCAGCTGGACCAGACGCCCCTCACCTGCCTCCAGCATCCAAGAGCACTGACAGTTTGGGGGGTAGTGAAAGGGGTAATTTGGAGAACTCAGTGATCCTTCAGAGTCTCTCAAAAATCCACCACATGCTAAGGAGAGATAGAAGGGAAGAGTATTAAAATGTCCAAACATCACATGAGAAACGCAACAGCTAAGCTATGAGTATTGGAACCAGATAGTTATACAGGGATGAGCAGCACTGCATGTCACAGGCTCCACTTATCACTGATCACCTTTAGGCTGAAGGCACACTGTCGTGCATCAGACATGGAGCGTTTTTGTTGCACAACAGTGATGCGAGTGATATGCGTGTTTTTGGGTGAGTGTGGTGCATGTGGTGAGTGTGCCTGCCTGTATTCTTGTGAGTGTGCTGTGAGGTGTGAGTGCGTGTGTGCTGCGTGTGAGTGTGATGCTGTTCATGGTCCTGAAGGACCGTGGACATCATTTGTCGGGGAATTTAAACTTCGTGACTGTCAAAGCCCCGAAGTTTAAATTTCCCCCTCTGTGTCGATACAGTAACCAAACATCTTGTACGGCTGTGACAGCAGCGATACAAGATGATTAGTTCAAAAAGAGATGATTACTCAAATTTATTGATTTCTGGGCTTTCTGTGGCTTTTAACCCCATCAGCAGCCTCTGCGCGGCATGTCTGCACAGAGGCTGCTGGTGCGGCTCATAACCCGGTGTTCACGGGATTAATAACATGCTGGTGTGGTGGCACCATGTGTTTAGAGAGAGTCTTCACTCTCTTGACACTTGGTCTCATCACACCATGGGTCTGCAGGAGTTAAAAAGCTGAGAAATAGCGGCTATTATTTTACAGATGATTTAATACAACTGTCAAAAGCAGTGGCGGGTACATGCAGAGCTGTCCCTGCTGCGTGGTGCTGAACACTTAAGCGCTCAGGTGCTGAACCTGAAGCTGTCCCTAAAAGAGTGAGCCACCCACATTGAACTTTTAATGACACCGCCAGGGTCACGTAAATTAAGCCTCAAAACAGCCTGGTTCCAAATATCCTAAGGCCCTGGAGGGGCTTGTCACTACCAGTTCCCAATTTTTTTCCCTCCTATCACTCCACACCTGCAAGAAACCACTGCAATCTTTTAAATATAAAACCCGTTCCCCTGATCCCCACTCCACCTCTCCCTCTCTCCAGAGCGCTTTAGAATGCCCATTCCACATGCAATAAACTCCACTTCATTCTTGACTAGTGATGAGCGAGTACCGTAATATTCATATTCGCTATGCTCATTACAAGTACTTTCTAATAATCGCATATTCGTTCTGAATAGCGAGAACAATATAAGTCAGTGGGAAACTCAAGTAATTTTCTGCAAGACACTACAAAGAGGTCTGGGGGCCTGAAGAAAATGCTGAAATGGATGGGAAAGTGCTGAAATGGAATGGGAAGAGCCTGGAGAATATGCCTGCATGCATTTCTCCCTCACGTGGTTTCTGGGAATGTTTGTCGCATGATTACGCCACTGTTACAGATACACAAGAACAATTACCCAACCTAACCTAACTCACATTTAACAGGCCAAAAAGGTTCGGACAGTTTTTCCTGCACAATCAATTGTGTATAAGGCTAAATAAAGTAGAGAAACAAAAAAAATATCACTTTTAGCGTTTGTTCACACCTACTGTTGTGGCTTTTTTTTTCACCTTTTACAATTGGGAGGGCCCTGACTTATACATTTTGTAGGTCCCTCTGTCATACATCATATTTAGTCAGCTATTTCCCAGCACTTTACAAGGCCAGCTACAACGTACCAGTAGGTATGTTGATGTTACAGGGCCACCCTGAGGCCCCTCAGGTCAGATGTATTTTGGAGGGACCGCTCTTATGTCGATATTTGGGCGGTACCTCGCTCATTGAGACTCAGATAATGGAATCCATATTCCATACAGTTTACAATATGCCCATTGTAGTGTTCGGCTTAACCCTCCTCCTTCTCTTCCTCCATGTGATTCTGCAGCCCTAAATTCAAATGTTCAGTGAGCCTACAGTAGTCAGGAAACCTGAGTTTAGTGAGGAACCAGAAGTGGCCCTGTAAGGGTACCTTTACACGCGGCAACATTTCTAGGAATTTCACTGGCATCTTACTGGTTGCAGTGAAATTATGGACACATTGTTCTATCTTGTTGCTGTGTACAAATGGAACAATGTCTCCATGATTTCACTGCAACCAGTAAGTTGCCAGTGAAATTCCTAGAAATGTTGCCGCGTGTAAAGGTACCTTAACATACTTTTTGAAGGGAGTGCTCTTACTTAGACATTTTTGGCAATCCCTCTCTCATTGAGTCTCATAAAGTGGAATTCATATTCCATAGCAGTTCACAATGTACCCATTGTAGCATTGGGCTGTATCCTCCTCCTCCGCCTCCATGTGATTCTGTGACCCGAAATTCAACTGTTCAGAGGGTCTGCAGTAGTCAGGAAACCTGAGTGTGGTGAGGGCCCAGAGGTGGCCCTGTAACATATGTTTGGGGGGAAGTACATCCTCCATACACTTGACAGGGCCCTGTTCTGCCTTCTTCCACATGTGGAGCTGTGGATATCTAGCATACAGCTTAACCCTTGTTCACTTCCCCAAGGAACAGACTATAAGATTTCTGAAGTCTATATTTATTGAGGTGATGAACTTGATTGCGTGAATAATAATGTGTGTGGTAAAAGCTAGAATACAGGTACAAAATAATAACAGTCAGTACTGGGTGCATTAAAGAAACTTGCACTAAGGCTGGATTCACACTTGCGGACCCCTCCGCAGCGTTCTGCAGAGGGGATCCGCAAGCTGAGTCCAGCTTCCGCAAGCCCCTATGGTTATAATGTGAGTGCACGGTGCTGTGCTTGACTGCGCATGACCGTGCACTGCCATTCATTTGCCTGTGTGATTTGTACGCAGGCGGATGCCTGCGCACAAATTTCACACTCTCGTCTGCACCAGGAACGCGACATGCTGCATTCCTGGTGATAATACAAGTTACATTCAACATGAGTAACTAGGGTAAAGGTCACTGCAGCAGGCTCTATTCTATACAGAATGCATCTATCTGCATACAGTGCAAAAGGCATTAAGGCTGCCTTCACATTTGCGGACCCTTACGCAGCGTTCTGCGGAGGGGATCCGCAATGTGACCGCAGCACCGCAAGCCCCTATCTTTATAATGGGAGCGCACGGTGCGCTGCTTGACTGCGCATGACCGTGCGCACCCATTCACTGCCATATGTGATCTGTGCGCAGGCGAATGCTTGCGCACAAATCACCCAGTCTCGTCCGCACCAGAAATGCAACATGTCGCGTTCGTGGTGCGGACGAGACTGGGTGATTTGTGCGCAGGCATCTGCCTGCGCACAGATCACATATGGCAGTGAATGGGTGCGCTCGGTCATGCGCAGTCAAGTGCAGCACCGTGCGCTCCCATTATAAAGATAGGGGCTTGCGGTGCTGCGGTCACATTGCGGATCCCCTCCGCAGAACGCTACGGAGGGGTCCACAAATGTGAAGGCAGACTAACTCAAATAGTATATCTCAGAGCAAAATACACTTCACTTTAGAGTATTCTACACAAAAGTACCTTTATCTACATACAATGCAAATATGCTAGCATGAAAAATTACAGGGTATAACATTTCTCCTATCACACAGTTTTCTCTATACTAACGGCTGGTTTATAACCTGTTCACACAAATTCTACACAGAAACATGTAACTGCATTGCTCTTACTGGAATCATCTCATGAGAGGAAAGTTGAAAGGAATGGAGAGCCAGACACACATCTTATCTTCTCACTGAAGAACTGGTAAACTGACTACAAGGATCTCATTCTCCTGAAGGAAGGAGGGGGGGCAGTTACTTGGCACATACTATTCTTAAAGGGGACAGACTTTGAGCTCTGCTAGATCATGTTTAACATCTAAACAACGTAAACAGCCAACTAATGACCTCTGCAGGTCGTAACTAGTATAACTCTTGTATAACTTTATGAATATTTTCTTAGCTGCTCATGAATGGGCAGAACAAACCCTCTTCTATACATTTGAGGCTGAAACCACTGCCTTAAGAATAACGGCATAAGTAAAGCTCTTTTATTAATTTGGGAGGGCCCTCTATACATTTAGGACTAAGACCACTGCCTTTTCCCTTTGCTTCATCATCCACAATCTGCTGTTCATGAACCAGGCGCTCCTACCTCTTTCCCACGAGCTGCGATTGCGCAGACACAACAATCAACATGAACAATATCCACTTTTTTGTCCCAGTGAAGCGTGATGTTATCCCTATCCCAGATCTTGGAAAGGAAACGTAAATACATGAACAGTCAGCCACAGACAAAAACAATAAACGTTTTAGGCTTGTGGCAACAGAGTCTTTGCATGATCTCTTGGCTGTGGCTGACCCCCAATACTCATTTCCTAGCTTGTGCCACCACTATTGTACCTGGTGTTCTAAACAATATCAACCATGCTGTCACCAATGCCGTAACTGGGAAAATCCACGTAACAACAGACACATGGAGAAGTTGTTGTAGACAATTAAGTACTATACATCTCTCTGATGGCACACTGGGTGAACCTGGTGGAGGGTGGGACAGAGTGACAGCCTGGGATATCACACAATCTACCCACACCAAGAATAGTGGGCCCAACTTCCATCATGGTTTCTATCTACTCGTATGCCAGTATCTGTCTCCTCTCCTCCTACTCCTCCTCCTCCTTCATGTCATTCTGCAGCCCTCAATTACATTTATAAGAGTGTCTGCAAACCTGAGTTTGGTGAGGGCCCTGAGCTGGCCCAGTAACATATGTTTGGGAGGGCACTCCTCTATACATATGGGGCAGAAACCACTGCCTTAAGGGTACCTTTACACACAGAGATATATTGCTTGCAATTCACTGGTTGCAGTGAAATCATGGACACATTGTTTCACTTATACATGGCAACAAAATGGAACAATGTGTCCATGATTTCACTGCAACCAGTCAATTGCAAGCAATATATCTCTGTGTGTATAGGTACCCTAAGAATAATGGCATACGTAAAGCCATGGTTGATGCTACAGAAGTTCATCTATACATTAGGAAGAGCCCTCCTCTATTCATTTGAGAGGGCCCTCTTTTATTCATTTGGGAGGGCCTTCCTCTATACATTGAGAGGGCCGTCTTCTATACATATGGGAGGGCCCTCCTCCATATATTTGGGAGGGCCCTTCTCTATTTATTTGAAAGGGCCCTCTTTTATTCATTTGATATTTGCAGAAAGTAGCGGCACACGGATTGGATCCAAAAATTTCCGGCGTTTATTTGTGCATCAAGTTACAGGTGGTGCAGGGAGAGGGGGGTGCTGAAGGTGCAACGGACCATTTCGAGGTACTCCTCTTCCACGGGCTACTTTCTGCAAATATCAAGAGTTTTTCTCCAGCAGAGCACCGGATCCCAGACACCGCCGTTATCTGCAAAGAATCTGCAGCAGGTTAGTGCCCGGTTCACTTCTCCCAATAATTGCCTTTTATTCATTTGAGAGGGCCCTCTTTTATTCATTTGGGACGGTCCTTCACTATTCATTTGAGAGGGCCATCTTTTATTCATTTGGGAGGGCCCTTCGCTATTTACTTGAGAGGGCCCTCTTTTATTCATTTGGGAGGACTTTCCTCTATTCATTTGAGAGGTTCCTTCTCCTACCGTGTTTCCCCGATAGTAAGACCCCCCCGAAAGTAAGACAGGGTGAGGGGGGACGGGGGGGTCTGCTAATGTAAGACCCCCCCGATTGTAAGGCAGGGTAGGGGGGAGGGGGGGGTCTTATTATCGGGGAAACACGGGGGAAGGTTTACATACATACATACACACATACAGACACATGCATACACATATATACACACCATACACACCACACACACCACACACGCACATAGCACCGCTTCTTACCGGGTCCAGTGTGGGGTCCCCGATGGTCCTGTGCCGTCCTCTGTGCTCCGGTCCGGTCCCCGAGATGATCCGCTGCAGTCCGCCGTGTTCCGGTGCCGTTTTGCACCGGTATTGCCGGTCCTTGGCTCCATGGTCCCTGTTCTTCCGGAGTTCAGGCCGCAGCTCCGCCCAGGTCATAGTGTGGGCCAATCAGCATAGCGGCGCTGACGTCAGAGGCAAGCGCCCGATGACGCTTGCTTGAGCGCCGCTATGCTGATTGGCCTACACTATGACCTGGGCGGAGCTGCGGCCTGAACTCCGGAAGAACAGGGACCATGGAGCCAAGGACCGGCAATACCGGTGCAAAACGGCACCGGAACACGGCAGACGGCAGTGGATCATCTCGGGGACCGGACCGGAGCACAGAGGACGGCACAGGACCATCGGGGACCCCACACCGGACCCGGTAAGAAGCGGTGCTATGTGTGTGTGTGGTGTGTGTGGTGTGTATGGTGTGTATATATGTGTATATATGTGTATGCATGTGTCTGTCTGTATGTGTAGGAATGTGTGGATGGATGGCTGCAGTGTGTGGATGGATGGATGGATGGTGGGGCCTCCAATGTAAGGCCCCCCCCGAAAGTAAGACAGGGGGCCACTTTTGGCCACAAAAAGAATGTAAGACCCTGTCTTACTTTCGGGGAAACACGGTATATATTGGGGAGGGCCCTCCTTTATTCATTTTAGATGGCCCTTCTCTATGGGTATGGTTGTGTGCGATAATGGCAAAAACCTTTTGACGGATTTAAAGGTTAGCAAGATGGTACACGTGCCATGCATGTCTCACATGCTCAACCTAGTTGTTCATAAATTAATCAAAGCATACTCTGACTTGCGGTGCATACTTCAGAAGGTGCAACATATTAGTGTCCATATCTGTCATTCCTTTACCGCTTTTGATGGTCTTGCAGCACTGCAAAACAGCTTGAAATTAAACAGTCACTGACTCATTTGCAACTTGCCCACGTGGTAGACCTCAACATATCATATGTTGTCAAGGATTAGTGAGCAGCAGAGAGTTGTAGCTGAATACCAGCTTCATCATGCTTTTTACAATGGGACTCAGGCACCACACATAACTGTCAATTGGTTGTGCATCGCTGACATTTGTGAGGTTCTTGAGAACTTTGAGTACTGCACCAAGCTTGTATGCAGTGATCAATAAGTTTACCCATCCCACTGCTCTGTCTCTTGAAACAATCACTGCATAATCTCACATAGGAAGCTTTGAATGAACAGCATGTGGCTATGGATCAAGATTTCCCAATGGGTGATACTACCCAGCCCAGCCAATATTCTAAGGCAACATTGGGTGATGATAAGGAAGAGGAGATGGATGAGGAAGGAGAGGACTTGTTTTTCTGTGCTACCAAAGAGACTCCCATTGCTACAGAGGGTACTACCAACCCCAGCTTGGATGGGCTGGAGAGGAGGAGGTCGAGGAGGAGGCAAATTAGCATGAGGAGAGGATGGGTATTGTTCCTCCTGTTGGGGACACAGAACCTTTGCTTGTTTGAAGCTTGATATACTACAGGATTTACTCTTTTTCGATAGTTTTATTACGTATTAAAATGTCCTGTGTGGACTAGTGTCACAGTGTTCAGTGTAAAACATACAAATTACATATAACCCTCCCCCACACCCAAGAAAAACACAATATCTATAGTATTATGGGAGAAATAGTGATTCTATAAATGTTACTCACACAGTACTGGTGTCACACTTAATTCCTATTGGGTTGCCTGGATACAGAGTCTCCAGACTTAAAACCCAATAGGCATTATTGGTCCATCTGTCACCTTTAGTCACTGTTGGTTCATATCACATGCAGAGTCCCCTAATTAAAGTATATAAGGTCAGGTCTCCAGGTGATCGATAAACATCTATTATCATACATTTAACATCCCCTTTGTACAATGTATAAACATATATGACCACAGGTTATGGTCTTTATTCGCCCGACGCGTTTCGCCTTTCTCGTTACTTAAAGGCCCTACAGGGGCTTATGCATCAGGATATATGGTAAAATACATCAAATGATGAAAGGGTTCCTTATGATGTTCGGGTCGCCCGTATTGTGAGTTCTGGTCCCAGGTTATTTCCCTTGTCTCCAATGAAGTGGTATGGCTTTTGACTGTTGATCTTATATGTGTATGTGAAGGTCTCACACCCACAAGGGGTCCTTTCTTTCGTTTCCAGTGAATGGTCAGCTCAGATCTTGATAGGTCTCAGGGAAACCTCCAGATGTCTCAACAATCCCCCACAGTCCAAGCTCCTATTGTCACAACCTCTGTTGTCCTTAGAAAGATGGTTTTATGTCCCCTAGTAGAATTAGATGGTCTCAATGTCAGTTTAGATAGTTCTCTGGTGTGGTCAAAAAAGCCCCAGTTGTCTTCTTTTATCTAGGTCCTATTAGCCTTCTTGTATCAAGGCCAAATAGTTTCTTGTCTCTTCTCTGTGGAGACTTCTGTCCTGGGTAGCAAGCTTCACAGCACAGCCAGTCAGCATCTTCACCTCCAGAGGTGAACTCTGTGACACTAGTCCACACAGGACATTTTAAAAAGTAATAAAACTATCGAAAAAGAGTAAATCCTGTAGTATATTGGGTTAAATAGATTTGGATATCTCTGTACCTACTCGAATCAGTGAAAAAGTTGATAACAATTGTTTGAAGCTTGGCCCACATGGTCACAGTTCAGTTTGTCTGTTTTAAGACCCTCGCACATTTTCACCAACAAACTATACTGGTTAACCATATTTCTTGTCCGACAGTACAAGGAGAAATTTTCTTCTCTCCTTTTGGAGTCACCAAAGGGTTGCACAATGGAATCCTTCAAGAGGAGCCATTGTAGATTAGTTGCTGAAAACATCACCCTCTGACAACGCGGGTGGTAGAGGTACTGGCTCTTTTCAAAAGCAAGGATTCATGGAGAGAGATACACAGACCTGCTCCAGCAGAGGTGAGGGGAAAATGTGCACAAACTGGGCCATTTTCAAAAGAACTGTACATTAGCAAGGGCTATCTGTGTCTGTAACAATGCCAAGGAGATAGAAGTTGAACAATATACTCAAGGGATACTTAAGTGACCATACCTGCATCATTCCAGATACTTCACTTCCCTTTAATTATTGAGCATCCAAGCTGAATACTTGGACTGACCTCTCCTTATATGCATTGGAGGTGCTGGCCTGCCCTGCTGCTAGTGTGATGTCAGAGCTTGTTTTCAGTTTCACAGGGGCAATCAATCATCACTGATAGGCGTACACACCTCTCCAAGTAAAATGCAGACAGACTTACTCTGATTACATCCAACAAGAATTGGATTTCTCCAAAGTTTGTAATCGAATCCCCCTAGATGACAGCAACCCAACTTAAATTCAACAAAAATGTTCATTTTTCAAACGGATCTCAAGTAGAGATGAACAAACCTTTGATTTGCCAAATGGACATATGTTTACCCACTATATATCGGTGAACTTGATGCGCCCCAGGACCGTGAAGTACTCAGAGACCGGGCCGGCGGTTCGGTTGGGGGAGTCACGGGAGGTCAAGGGTCCAGCTCTGTGGCCCCGGATGTCAAGTTAAAAGCGCTGGGGGTAGTGATTTAGGGATGGTTGTCATGACGCCACCTGTGGTATGCGGCTCACAGTGGCCGTTGCTGTGGTGTGGGACCTCTGGGGATGATGGGAGTGTAGCTGTGATGGTGTCACTCCCCATGGATAGAGCGGATCTCCAGGGAAACTGGGAAGATCTATGGCAGAGATAGGCCGTTGGGGGTGCAGGACGGAGGGTGCAGAATGACCTATAACCACACAGGTTGAAGTCTCCGTTACCTTTACTGGTAGTAGTAGCAGGTTTAGTCCAGGGCACTGTCCACAAGAGATGTTAGGAATCCAGGTGGCCTGGAAGCAAGTTGGGGATCTCCTCACCCGGTGAGATCTGAGGCCTCCATGTTGCGCTACTCTTGGGGGACCTGGCTGCCTGTAGCTAAGCTGCGACCCTCTCCTCCTACGTAAAGTCTCTCACCTCTATGGCATGCAGCTTGAGATGTTCCCGGGTACCACTCCTCTGGCTACTGTCCCTGAGTTCTCTCTTGCTGCTGTGCCTCTTGTGCTTTGTTGTGGCTGGGAGACTTGGAATCTCCCGCCCTCCGGTTTTGGCTGCTGGGCCTGGAATCGCTCACAACCTCAGACTCTGGTGTCCGCTTCTGGAGCTCTGCACTGGGGTGAGCCCGACAACCGACTCCACTCCCCAGACCTGTTTCTCCACTTCCTCAGACCCTCTCCTACAGGTCTCTCACGCTGGCTAGTCTCCGTCCTGGGATGAGCCTTACTTTGCTCCAGTCCATGGGACCTCTTCACAGTCCTCCTAGGAACTGAACTGCAAACCCCGCCTCCAGGCCAGAATTTGTAGGGTACCTTCCCTGAACTCGGGTTAGAGCTCCCCCTTCTGGTCTGGAGTCAGGAAAGGTGTTGTGTGTGGTGGGCTTACCTGGTGTGGATACCTCTCCTTGCTTCCAAGCATGACATGACCCCCCATGGAAAGCAATATCATTGTGGCAACCGGACTCTAGGGTGCCACAAAAATGTCACTGAAATACCAAACCACATTCAAATCAATGGTATCACGAAAGTGGTATAGCGGAAGCGGAGCTTTAATGTTGATCAGGAATAGGGAGATGAGTGACAGGTGTAGGCATGGTGCTCACAGAGCCTAGCTAAATTCACAAAACACACAACAAAGACACCACAAGAAAAGCCTCCCCTTTCCAAAAATTATGCCCAGATGGCACCAAAGTGACATCAATTGACCCTGAATAAAAAGTGTAATTCAACATAATACCTCTCTTATTCTTCTCAAAATACTGCTGACCTGCGCAGCACCCCACTAGGTGGTTGGTATGCCTAGAAACAAAACTGTGTATGAGTGCGAAGCCACTGGCACTTCCCTTGTGTTACCTCCTTGCTAATATATTGTCCAGGAAGCAGGCACTGATGCCTCCTGTACACAACCTGCAGTTGCACATACACAACAAACATTTAGCATTGGACAGTGGACATATATCATGTATACTTCTGGTGTCAAGCAAAATTTGACCCTCAAAATGACTAGAGGCACAAGGACCAGTACTATTTAAAGGACATCAGCAAATTAAACTGCACTATTATACAGTACACAATGTGTGCTGAAAATGGAGCTCTTAAGAGTTATTGAACTTATTGGTCTCATAATAAATCCTATATAATAATTTCCCTAAGCCAGCTTCCATCACTATGTAACGTTTATGACGTCACATCCGACATAAACTGGCTTAGACACTAACCAATATGGCTGCCGCCCTTTGCCGGTAGTGCCCACCACGCTCCTGTGCTCTGCCCCCCACGCTCACATCATACCACCCCTCCGCACACCCGCACCGGCCATCCGATCGCACCCGTCCTCTTCTCCGCGACGCCTCTGACTTCCTGCCCGCCATCTTGCATGTCGCTGCTCCGGACAGGCCAAAACCAAGATGGCGGGCAGAAAATCTTGCGAGACTTCCCGCCCGCCATCTTGGTTTCGCCCTGTCTGGAGCGGCAACATGCAAGATGGCGGCCGGAAAGTCTCGCCTCGCGAGACTTCCCGGCCGCCATCTTGAATGTCGCCGACCCGGACAGCCCGAAACCAAGATGGCGGCCGCAAAGTGTCGCGAGACCTCCCGCCTGTCATTTTGAGTCCCGCGATTATATACTTTACCTCATGCCGCACTGCAGTGCCGCCATCATTTCAGTGTCACTCCTCACCCCACCTGCTCTGCAACGTTTCTACTGGCCGCATTTCTCCACGGTCGCCTGCTACAACAGCCTGTGGTCTGACCTCCCTATTAACATATATACTGTTAGTGACATTTATAAGTACGTACAGCACACCATTGTGCAGCTCATACTTACAAAAGGACCTACCCTATCTGTCCTCACTACTGCTGGATATGTTGAACAACCAATAACACTATAACAAACCTTTTATTCACCACTACTGTATATCTACAAGAACCAAGAACACTATAAAAAACTTATATTCTACACTGCAGTATATCTATAAGGACCAAAACCACTATAAAAAACCTTATATTCACCACCACTGCTGTATATCTATAAGGACCAATAAGACTAGAAAACAACTTTTTTTCTACACTGCTCTATATCTCTAGAAAAACCAATAAGGAACTAAAACACTACTAAACACTAGTGATGAGCGAGTATGCTCTGCGCTGCTCGGTACTCGCACAAGTATCACTGTACTCGGGCTACTCGGCGAGCACCGAGTAATCTCGCGATACTCGTGCTGTGCTCGTGGTCCTCATCCCTGCATGTTGGCGCTCTTTTGAGAGCCAGCCCACATGCAGGGATTGGCTGGCAGACCACTGCAATGCCACAGCCCTGTTAGTTGTGGCATTGCAGTGATTGGCCGGCCTGCACAGCGTGACCGAGCCTTTATAAGACCCGGCCGCGCTGTGCTCTGCACACAGGCATCCAGACAGTGAGTGTAGGGAGAGTGTCTGCTGCTGCTTAGGGACAGATTTGCGGCCCTCATAGGTAGATCCGGAGCAGGGCTGCAAACTGCTGCTGACCACAACAGTCCTTCTCAGGACTAATCTAGGAGGATATAGGCAGGGTGATACAGATCGGAATCCAAGCTTTTCTGTGACCATAACAGTCACCAGACTGTTGTATTTACTAGCTTGATACAGGTTAGGGACTAAAATCCTTCTCTCCTGTGACCATAACAGTCACCAGACTGTTGTACTTACTACCTTGATACAGGTTAGGGACTAAAATCCTACTCTCCTGTGACCATTACAGTCACCAGACTGTTGTACTTACTACCTTAATACAGGTTAGGGACTAAAATCCTACTCTCCTGTGACCATTACAGTCACCAGACTGTTGTACTTACTACCTTAATACAGGTTAGGGACTAAAATCCTACTCTCCTGTGGCCTTTACAGTCACCAGACTGTTGTACTTACTACCTTGATACAGGTTAGGGACTAAAATCCTACTCTCCTGTGACCATTACAGTCACCATACTGGTGTACTTACTACCTTAATACAGGTTAGGGACTAAAATCCTACTCTCCTGTGACCATTACAGTCACCAGACTGGTGTACTTACTACCTTAATACAGGTTAGGGACTAAAATCCTACTCTCCTGTGACCATTACAGTCACCAGACTGGTGTACTTACTACCTTAATACAGGTTAGGGACTAAAATCCTACTCTCCTGTGACCATTACAGTCACCAGACTGTTGTACTTACTACCTTAATACAGGTTAGGGACTAAAATCCTACTCTCCTGTGACCATTACAGTCACCAGACTGTTGTACTTACTACCTTAATACAGGTTAGGGACTAAAATCCTACTCTCCTGTGACCATTACAGTCACCAGACTGGTGTACTTACTACCTTAATACAGGTTAGGGACTAAAATCCTAATCTCCTGTGACCATTACAGTCACCAGACTGTTGTACTTACTACCTTGATACAGGTTAGGGACTAAAATCCTACTCTCCTGTGACCATTACAGTCACCAGACTGTTGTACTTACTACCTTAATACAGGTTAGGGACTAAAATCCTACTCTCCTGTGACCATTACGGTCACCAGACTGGTGTACTTACTACCTTAATACAGGTTAGGGAATAAAATCCTACTCTCCTGTGACCATTACAGTCACCAGACTGGTGTACTTACTACCTTAATACAGGTTAGGGACTAAAATCCTAATCTCCTGTGACCATTACAGTCACCAGACTGTTGTACTTACTACCTTGATACAGGTTAGGGACTAAAATCCTTCTCTCCTGTGACCATTACAGTCACCAGACTGTTGTACTTACTACCTTGATACAGGTTAGGGACTAAAATCCTTATCTAGTGTGATCTGAACAGTCACCAGACTGTTGTACTTACTACCTTCATACAGGTTAGGGACTAAAATCCTAATCCCCTGTGACCATTACAGTCACCAGACTGTTGTACTTACTACCTTGATACAGGTTAGGGACTAAAATCCTACTCTCCTGTGACCATTACAGTCACCAGACTGGTGTACTTACTACCTTAATACAGGTTAGGGACTAAAATCCTACTCTCCTGTGACCATTACAGTCACCAGACTGTTGTACTTACTACCTTAATACAGGTTAGGGACTAAAATCCTACTCTCCTGTGACCGTTACAGTCACCAGACTGGTGTACTTACTACCTTAATACAGGTTAGGGAATAAAATCCTACTCTCCTGTGACCATTACAGTCACCAGACTGGTGTACTTACTACCTTAATACAGGTTAGGGACTAAAATCCTTATCTAGTGTGATCTGAACAGTCACCAGACTGTTGTACTTACTACCTTAATACAGGTTAGGGACTAAAATCCTACTCTCCTGTGACCATTACAGTCACCAGACTGGTGTACTTACTACCTTAATACAGGTTAGGGACTAAAATCCTAATCTCCTGTGACCATTACAGTCACCAGACTGTTGTACTTACTACCTTGATACAGGTTAGGGACTAAAATCCTTCTCTCCTGTGACCATTACAGTCACCAGACTGTTGTACTTACTACCTTGATACAGGTTAGGGACTAAAATCCTTATCTAGTGTGATCTGAACAGTCACCAGACTGTTGTACTTACTACCTTCATACAGGTTAGGGACTAAAATCCTAATCCCCTGTGACCATTACAGTCACCAGACTGTTGTACTTACTACCTGATACAGGTTAGGGACTAAAATCCTACTCTCCTGTGACCATTACAGTCACCAGACTGGTGTACTTACTACCTTAATACAGGTTAGGGACTAAAATCCTACTCTCCTGTGACCATTACAGTCACCAGACTGGTGTACTTACTACCTTAATACAGGTTAGGGACTAAAATCCTACTCTCCTGTGACCATTACAGTCACCAGACTGTTGTACTTACTACCTTAATACAGGTTAGGGACTAAAATCCTACTCTCCTGTGACCGTTACAGTCACCAGACTGGTGTACTTACTACCTTAATACAGGTTAGGGACTAAAATCCTACTCTCCTGTGGCCATTACAGTCACCATACTGTTGTACTTACTACCTTGATACAGGTTAGGGACTAAAATCCTAATCTCCTGTGATCTGAACAGTCACCAGACTGTTGTCGCTGTATACAGGCAAAATGCGCAAGAACAAGGAAGTGGACGTGATGGTGGTGCAGGCCGAGGTCGTGTGCAAGCACTAATTTCGCAACAACAAAGTGGCACATCTACTCGCTCGCACGTCCTGTCCCAAATTCTTGGGGCCCGCAGCAGTACACCGCTCTTGAACCAAGACCAGTATCAACAGGTTGTTACTTGGATAGCGGATAATGCTTCAAGTCAGATGGGCACCTCCACAAACACCCTGTCTTCCACACGGTCAAGTGTCAGTAGCCGTGATACTGCACCGCACATTTCCCAACCTGATCCTCCTTCCTACCACCAGGCCGAGTACACGTCCACGGACATTACTGATCCCACACTAGGACACTCGGAAGAGCTGTTCACGTATCCATTCGCAGAATCTGGCCTCTCGCCAGCTCCTGTTGAAGTGGGTGATGAGGAGATGGTATGTACAGATGCCCAAATATTTGAGCAGCCACTTTCTCACGAACGGAACGTTGGCAATGTGTCTCATCAAGGGGTGTACGATGATGGGACACAATTGCCAGGAAGTCTGGAGGAGGATCAGGGTGCGGACGAGGAAGACGACGTGGTGGATGATCCAGTAGCTGACCCAACATGGCAGGAGGATATGCAGAGCGAGGCCAGCAGTGCACAGGGGGATGGAGGCGTAGCCTCCCAACAGGCAGTACGAAGCAGGGTCGTGTCCGCAGGCAGAAGGAAGGCAACCGTTCCCCGGAACAACAACACGAGACAAGGTGCCTGTGCAAATGTTAGGTCTTCCCGAGTCTGGGAATTTTTTAAGTTGGCTCCAGATGACTCTAAAAAGGCCATTTGCAACACCTGCCATGCCAGTATCAGCAGGGGTACGAAAACTAGCAGCCTGACCACCACCAGCATGATCAGGCACATGTCAGCCAAGCACCCGACTTTGTGGGAAGTACAACAGAGTCGAGGAGCGGTGCTTGCTGATGTCACTGCTACGTCTTCGCGTGTTGTGCGTGCGAGCCAATCCCCTGTCCATGCTGGCCGCGAACAAGCCTCCGGCCCTGCACCTGAAGTTGCCCACGCACAAATAACACCACCATCAAGCACGTTCTTGTCCAAGCGCAGCGTTCAATTATCCATTCAGCAAACATTTGAACGCAGGCGCAAATACGCTGCCAACGCCCCACAGCCCAGGGTCCTGAATTCTCACATTTCGCGACTCATAGCGCTAGAAATGTTGCCTTTCCGGCTGGTGGAGACGGAAGCATTCCGCGACCTGATGGCGGCTGCTGTCCCACGTTACTCGGTCCCCAGCCGCCACTATTTCTCCAGATGTGCCGTCCCCGCATTGCATAACCACGTGTCCAACAGCATCACACGCTGTTTCAGCCAAAGTCCACCTAACCACAGACACGTGGACAAGTGCTTGTGGGCAAGGCCGCTACATCTCCTTGACGGCACACTGGGTTAATATTGTGGAGGCTGGGACCCAGTCTGAGCGAGGGACGGAACACGTCTTTCCCACACCAAGGATAGCAGGCCCTACCTCTGTCAGGGTTTCACCGACACTCTACAGCTCTGGAATGTCATGCTCCTCAGTCTCCTCCTCTTGTGCATCCTCATCCACTGTACCCTCCACACCAGTCCCAAGCTGGAAGCACTGCAGCACTGCTTCTGCGAAGCAGCAACAGGCTGTGCTGAAGCTAGTCTGCATAGGTGACAAACCCCACAATGCAGAAGAGGTGTGGACAGCTCTGAAACAGCAGGCAGATCACTGGCTCACACCTCTGAACCTAAAGCCAGGAAAGGTCGTGTGTGACAATGGCCGGACCCTGGTGGCAGCTTTGAGGCGAGGCCAGCTGACGCATGTTCCATGCGTGGCCCATGTGCTCAACCTGGTGGTTCAGAGGTTTCTAAAGTCATACCCAGAGCTGTCTGAACTGCTGGTAAAAGTTCGTCGTCTGTCTGCACATTTTCGCACGTCACCTGTTGCTTCAGACGGCCTTGCCGACTTTCAGCGCCGTTTGCGTCTTCCGGCCCACAGACTGGTGTGTGATGTCCCCACGCGTTGGAATTCAACTCTGCACATGTTGGTCAGGATATGTGAGCAGAAGAGGGCAGTTGTGGACTACCTGCATCGCCTAAGCCGTCAGGAAATGGGTCAAACTCCACACATAACACCTGAGGAGTGGAGATGGATGTCCGACCTATGTACCGTCCTCCAAAACTTTGAGGACTCCACCAAGATGGTGAGCGGCAATGACGCCATTATTAGCGTCACCATACCACTACTCTGCCTTCTAAAACGGTCTTTGCTGAAAAACAAAGAGGATGCATTGCAGGCCGAGCGCGATGACTTGGAGCAAGAAACAGTAGTGGGTGTGGGTGATAACACACAGCCCAGCCTCATCTCATCACAACGTGCAGTGGAGGACTATGACGAGGAGGAGGAGGATGAAAACATGAAGCAACTCTCTGGCCAAATTGAGGATATGACATGCACACCAGTCATACCCTCGATTCAGTGTGGCTGGCCAGAGGACAGGGGAGATGAGGAGGAGGAGGAGGACAGCATGTTCAGTCATCGTGTTGGTCTGGATACTGAAGTGATGGCTGTTAAGAGTCTGGCGCACATGGCTGACTTTATGGTAAGCTGCCTGGCTCGTGACCCTCGCATTCAGAACATCTTGGCCGACAATCAATACTGGTTGGCAACACTGTTAGACCCACGCTACAAGGAGAACTTTATGTCTCTCATTCCTGAGGCGGAGAGGTCAGCCAAAATGCAGCAGTTCCAGAAGGCCATAGTCACGGAAGTAGGCAAATCATTCCCCTCACAAAACGCTAGCGGCATAGGTCAGGAATCGGTGGACAACCAAGGCGTACGGCCGAGAGGGGCACAAGTCCAATCCGCCAGAGGTAGGGGAACAGTCTTTACGACGATGTGGGACAGTTTTCTCAGCCCCTCACGTACCACAGCCCCTGAGATAGTGCCACAAGAAATGCTAAGTTTGGCCAGATGCTGAAGGAGTACCTTGCAGATCGAACAACTGTACTGAGAGATTCCTCTGTGCCTTACAATTATGTGGTCTCCAAGCTGGACACGTGGCATGAATTGGCACTCTACGCCTTGGAAGTCCTGGCCTGCCCTGCCGCTAGCGTTTTGTCAGAGCGTGTTTTCAGTGCCGCAGGTGGAATCATTACTGATAAATGCACCCGCCTGTCAACTGAAAATGCTGACAGGCTGACTCTGATCAAGATGAACAAGGGTTGGATTGGGCCAGACTTCACCACACCACCAACAAATGACAGCGGACTTTAAATTTTGTTTTGGGAATTTGCCATGTACCTCCACTCACCCATGGGTACACACTTCTGGACTTTGGCTAATCGCTGGACTGCTCCTCCTTCTCCCCATGTGCCACCATGATGACCGTTACAATAGTTAGGCTGTTGTTTCAGGTATACCCGCAGTGGTAAATTTTTTCGCCCATTCTTTTAGAATGGGCATTACAACGACAGGAGACCTGCTCCTTTTCAATGGGAAAAATGTTTTGAGGCCCTCATGCACGTCTCTATCCAGGGACAATGTGGAGCCTCCCAATTTTTGGCTGCCCTGCCAAAGGGTTATACTACAATACACCCACTTGAGGTTTACAAGCCCTACTGCATGTCTGTATGCATGGGTCATTGTTGAACCTCCCAATTTTTGGCTGCCCTGCCAAAGAGCTATACTACAATACACCCACTTCAGGTTTACAGGCCCTCCTGCAAGTCTCTATCCAGGGACAATATGGAGCCTCCCAATTTTTGGCTGCCCTGCCAAAGGGCTATACTACAATACACCCACTTTAGGTTTACAGGCCCTCCTGCACATCTCTTTCCAGGGACAATGTGGAGACTCCCAATTTTTGGCTGCCCTGGCCAAAGGGCTATACTACAATACACCCACTTGAGGTTTACAGGCCCTACTGCATGTCTGTATGCATGGGTCATTGTTGAACCTTACAATTTTGGACTGCCCTGGTAAAGGAAAATACTACAATACACCCACTTCCTCAAAATGGGCACATTATGTCAAGACAGGACTTCATGTACGTCTCTTCTCAGGGTCATCGGAGTGCTGCATAATGTTTTCACTTAAAATCTTTCATGTAATCACAAAAAGTAACATACACCAGCTGTATCTCACTATTGGGTATGTGCCCTTAACATTACCACCCTAAATATTCATTTTGGTGTCATTTTGGAAGGTTTTCTGGTGACTCCGTAAAATTGGCGTGAAACTCGGACAAGATTGTTCACAGCTGTGACTTTTGAGTGAGAAATGCTTCCAGGGGTCTTCCCCATGGTGTTGCCATGTCATTTGAGCACTCTTCTGAGACTTTTGTGACATTTTTAGGGATTCTACATGCTGCCGGCAGTCATTTCATAAAAATACTCGGGTCTCCCATAGGATAACATTGGGCTCGGTACTCGGGCCGAGTACACGAGTATCTCGGGATGCTCGGCCCGAGCTTCGAGCACCCGAGCATTTTAGTACTCGCTCATCACTACTAAACACGTTTGCTTCACCACTGCTGTATATCTATAAGGACCAATAAGACTATAATACACCTTAGATTCAACACTGCTGAATATCTAAACCCACCAATACCACTATAAAAAGCCATTTTGGATTTAACCCTTCCAACCTACTCTATAAGGACATCATACTGTATATATTTATTGCTAAGGACACAACTATATGTTATTAAGCAAACTACTGCACTAGCCCTTTGTATTTAACCCTTCGCACTTAAATAAGGACATAAGGATAAGGCTATATGCACTATATTTGAATTTTTTTGGTGTCTGCACATAACTCTATATTATTCAGCACACTCCACAAGGAGACCTTTGGAATTCACCCTTCACACATCAATATCACCATAAGGATACGTCTAGCCAGACATATTCAGTACTTATTTACATATAAGTATACTTAATTAGGCACACTCCTGGCGCACACCCTTCTAATTAACCCTGCTGACATATATCCGGACAGGAGAACACGCTTGCTCCCACCCCCTCCGATTCATGCATGCATAGCCCTATATATACGTACATAAGTACTATCCAGGAGCACCCTACTGGGAAACAACCGCCTCACTTACAATTTTAGTACATAACTATATACCTACTTCTACATTCTTTGTTCTCAGTACTCCTGCTTCTCTTCTTGCCTCTAACCCCCCCCCCCCACAGTATCACTCACAACTATCTGCTCTAACACTTCCTTAACACTCCCAACATGGGTCGTAACAAGGAGTATGCCAATGACACAGACAGGAAAGCTGCTTTAGCAGTACGTCAAAGAAAACGCAGTGCTAACGAGACCCCTGAGGAAAACAAGCATCGTTTTGACACCATGAAGGCTTATTTTCAACATCGCCTCACCCACGAGTCACCTACATCTAAATCTATTCGATTAGCACAAGCTGACTTTTCACGCCGTCACCACCGGGAACATACATCTGCTACCTCGACATTGATAGTAAACAAACCACTCGATGCTTCCACTTCTGCATGTGCCCCTTCATCCCCTACCCCATTAAGCTACATGCATCCACAAAACTCTAACTCCTCCCTAGCAATACCAGTTGCCCTCAATAGAGACGTACACTTTCTTCACACTCAAGCTCATACTCTACGCGATCATCAAGTGCCACCACAACCCACACGACTATTATACATCGGTTTCCACAATAGTCCCACTCCCCCAATAGCACTTCCACTACATGGTAAACATTTCACTCATGATGAAAGTACTATTATGGAACACAGCTGTGGTGACATGAACCATGTAGGGCTGGAGTCACACTTGCGTTTTTTTCATGAGTTTTTGGAGACCTGCATTTTGTAAAAATCATGTAAAACGCACCCATAGGCCCCCATGTTAAAAAACGCATGCCCTAATAGCAAAAACGCATGTGTTAATAGCAAAAATGCATGTGAGACAGTACCATGCATTTTTGTGTGCGTTTTTGCTATTATGTGATTAGCTGACATCAAAAACGCATGCAAAAATGCATGGTACATTAGTACCATTTAGTACCATCCAAAAACGCATGTGTTTTCCATAGGAGCCCATGTTAAGAAAACGCATGCGTTTTTTTTAACATGGGCCCCTATGGAAAACGCATGCGTTTTTGGATGGCACTAAAAGGTACTAATGTACCATGCGTTTTTGCATGCGTTTTCCATAGAGGCCCATGTTTAAAAAAATGCATGCGTTTTTAATACAGCACTAAAAAATAGTGCATGCACTATTTTTTGGTGCGGATTTAAAAACGCATGCAAAAACGCAGGGTGCCATCACACACCTTAAAAAACTCATGGTGACATGGAAAAACGCATGGAAAAACGCATGAGTTTTTTAAGTCACTAAAAAAACTCATGCCAAGTGTGACCCCAGCCTAAGTCTACATTGCCAAGCTCTGCATTTTATCGCAGAAAAACCTATTGATAACAATTATACTCTCTGCTGTCATAAAGGTAAAGTCCATGTACCTGTACTACAATATCCAGAGGTCTTTACATGTTTGCTCAAAGGAGAAAGTGAATTTAGCAAAAATTTCATGGACAATATTCGATGCATTAACAGTTCCTTTGCTTTTGCCTCCATGGGTGCCAATATTGCACCACCTCCTGGATATGGCCCTTACTGTTTTCGCATACATGGACAAATTTATCATAAAACGGGAACACTACATCCTTCTGATGATCAAGTACCTACTTATGCCCAACTTTACATACTCGATCCCGCTAGCGCTAACGAACAACACTTACAATTTAAGGAAAATCAAAACTGTCATCCTACATTGATGAACATTATTGCCCTGCAAATACAAACTATCAACCCTTTTGTGGCAGCTTATCACGTTATGTGATGTGGAACAACAAGAAAAAATTAAAGCTCTACAAAACGGAACTGTCATGCCCAACATCACTATGACTATTAAACAAGATCATAGTCAAGACCCTCGACGTTACAATAATCCCACTGTCAGTGAAGTCGCAGTCGTCTTTCAAAATGACAATGGAGATATCAATAGAGATATCTTAATTCATTTAAAACCGGATCCACAGAACCCCTTCGCTCAAAAACACAATAAATTAGCATTCTACATAGCAATTTAGATGCCCTCCTATATCCCATATTTTTCCCTTACGGAGACCAAGGATGGCATGATGGACTCAAACAACAAGGAAATAGTTCACGCCGCATCACACAACTCCAATACTATTGTTATATGTTATCTGTCAGAGATTATTTTAACCCACTCCTCAATGGTGGAAAGCTAACACAGCAATATTTAGTAGATGCATATGTGAAAATCGAGGCTAATCGCTTACATTACATCCGACACCACCAAAAAGATTTAACTCCTTAGTGACGGAGCCAATTTCCACCTTAATGACCAGACCGTTTTTTGTAATTCTGACCACTCTCCCTTTATGAGGTAATATCTCCGGAACGCTTCAACGGATCCTAGCGATTCTGAGATTGTTTTTTCATGACATATTGGGCTTCATGTTAGTATTAAATTTTGGTCGATAATTTTTGTGTATATTTGTGAAAATATAAAATAATTTGCAAAAATTTTGAAAATTTGACAATTTTCAAATTTGTAATTTTTATTCTGGTGAACCAGAGCATTATGTGACACAAAATAGTTCATAAATAACATTTCCCACATGTCTACTTTACATCAGCACAATTTTGGAAAAAATTTTTTTTTTGGTTAGGACGTTATAAGGGTTCAAAGTTCATCAGCAATTTTTCATTTTTCCAGCAAAATTTACATAACCTTTTTTTTTAGTGACCACATCACATTTGAAGTCTCTTTGAGGGGTGAACATGACAGAAAACACCCAAAAGTGACACCATTCCGAAAACTAAACCCCTCAAGCTACTCAAAACTACATTCAAGAAAATGATTAACCCTTCAGGTGCTTCACAGGAACTAAAGCAACGTGGAAACAAAAAATGGCCATTTTAATTTTTCCAAGAAAAATGTTCTTTTAGCCTCAATTTTTTCATTTTCACATGGGCAACAGGATAAAATGCATCCTAAAATTTGTTGGCCAATTTCTCCTGAGTACACCGATACCTCATATGTGGTCATAAACCACTGTTTGGGCGCACGGCAGGGCTCAGAAGGGAAGAAGCGCAATTTGACTTTTGGAGCTAATTTACCATTCAAAAAGTGAAATGGCGCTCCTTCTCTTCTGAGCCCTACCGTGCGCCCAAACAGTGGTTTATGACCACATATGAGGTATCGGTGTACTCAGGAGAAATTGGCCAACAAATTTTAGGATGCGTTTTATCCTGTTGCTCATGTGAAAATGAAAAAATTGAGGACAAAAGAAAATTTTTGTGAAAAAAAAGTACTTTTTAATTTTTACGGATCAATTTGTAAAGCCCCAGAGGGTTCAAAGTGCTCACTATGCAT
This sequence comes from Allobates femoralis, assembly GCA_033576535.1. Classification (NCBI taxonomy): domain Eukaryota; kingdom Metazoa; phylum Chordata; class Amphibia; order Anura; family Aromobatidae; genus Allobates; species Allobates femoralis. The sequence goes on from JARQOC010000009.1 coordinate 142,190,606, forward strand.
CTAGATAAGTTCCTTGGGGGGTCTAGTTTCCAAAATGGGGTCAATTGTGGGGGAGCTCCAATGTTTAGGCACACAGGGGCTCTCCATACGCGACATGGTGTCCGCTAACAATTTGAATGGAAAATTAGCTCCAATTGTTAGCGGACACCATGTCACGTATGGAGAGCCCCTGGGTGCCTAAACATTGTAACTCCCCCACAAGTGACCCCATTTTGGAAACGAGACCTCCCAAGGAACTTATCTAGATTGGTGGTGAACACTTTGAACCCCCAGGTGGTTCACAAATGAATCCGTAAAAATGAAAAAAGAAAATGTTTGTGGAAAAGAAAGTACTTTTTCATTTTTACGGATCAATTTGTGAAGCACCTGGGGGTTCAAAGTGCTCTCTATGCATCTAGATAAGTTCCTTGGGGTGTCTAGTTTCCAAAATGGGGTCACTTGTGGGGAGCTCCAATGTTTAGGCACACAGGGGCTCGCCATACACGACATGGTATCCACTTACAATTCCAATTGTTAGCGGACACCATGTCACGTATGGAGAGCCCCTATGTGCCCAAACATTGGAGCTCCCCCACAAGTGACCCCATTTTGGAAACTAGAGACCCCAAGGAACTTAGTTAGATGAATAGTGAGCACTTTGAACCCCCAGGTGCTTCACAAATTGATCCGTAAAAATGAAAAAGTACTTTTTTTCACAATTTTCTTTTTTTCCTTTTTACAGACTAATTTGTGAAGCACCTGGGGGTTGAAAGTGCTCACTATGCATCAAGATATGTTCCTTGGTGGGTCTAGTTTCCAAAATGTGGTCACTTGTGGGGGAGCTCCAATGTTTAGGCACACAGGGGCTCTCCATACGCGACATGGTGTCCGCTAACAATTTGAATGGAAAATTAGCTCCAATTGTTAGCGGACACCATGTCACGTATGGAGAGCCCCTGGGTGCATAAACATTGTAGCTCCCCCACAAGTGACCCCATTTTGGAAACGAGACCTCCCAAGGAACTTATCTAGATTGGTGGTGAGCACTTTGAACCCCCAGGTGGTTCACAAATGAATCCGTAAAAATGAAAAAAGAAACTTTTTGTGGAAAAGAAAGTACTTTTTCATTTTTACAGATCAATTTGTGAAGCACCTGGGGGTTCAAAGTGCTCTCTATGCATCTAGATAAGTTCCTTGGGGTGTCTAGTTTCCAAAATGGGGTCACTTGTGGGGGAGCTCCAATGTTTAGGCACACAGGGGCTCGCCATACACGACATGGTATCCACTTACAATTCCAATTGTTAGCGGACACCATGTCACGTATGGAGAGCCCCTATGTGCCCAAACAGTGGAGCTCCCCCACAAGTGACCCCATTTTGGAAACTAGACACCCCAAGGAACTTATTTAGATGAATAGTGAGCACTTTGAACCCCCAGGTGCTTCACAAATTGATCCGTAAAAATGAAAAAGTACTTTTTTTCACAATTTTCTTTTTTTCCTTTTTACAGACTAATTTGTGAAGCACCTGGGGGTTGAAAGTGCTCACTATGCATCAAGATATGTTCCTTGGCGGGTCTAGTTACCAAAATGTGGTCACTTGTGAGGGAGCTCCAATGTTTAGGCACACAGGGGCTCTCCATATGCGACATGGTGTCCGCTAACAATTTGAATGGAAAATTAGCTCCAATAGTTAGCGGACACCATGTCGCATATGGGGAGCCCCTATGTGCCTAAACATTGGAGCTCCCGCACAAGTCACCCCATTTTGGAAACTAGACACCTCAAGGATTATATCTAGGGTATAGTGAGCATTTGGAACCTACAGCTACTTCACAGAATTTGATAATGTCATATTGAACATTTTTTTTTTTTCACACAATTTCTCACTTTTAGAGCATGTGCACAAGATACGGAGACACTGTGTCCTGGTTGTCTCCTCCCCTGTATTTTTTTTAGTATTTCTTTATTAAATTTAAAAAAAAAACGACGTGGGGCTTCACCATATTTTTGGTCCAGCCAGGTAGCTACGGGCTGCCACCAACCCCTTCTGCCTAGTTTTACCTGGCTGGAAACCAAAAATATAGGGAAGTCCCTTTTTTTTTTAATTATTTCATGAAATAATTTTAAAATAAAATGGCGTGGGCGTCGCCATATTTTTGGGCCAGCCAGGTACAACTAGGCAGCTGGGGGCTGGAATCCTCAGCGTAGGGAGGCCCAAGCTTTCTGGGCCCCCCCCCCCGCTGTGAATTGCAGCCCGCAGCCGCCCCAGAAAATGGCGCATTCATAGAAGCACCATTTTCTGGCGCTGTATCCAGCTCTTCCAGCTGCCGTGTAGCGGTGGCAGACTGGGTAATAAGGGGTTAATGCCAGCTTTTTCTCAGCTGGTAGTAAGCCCGAGATTCATAACGTCTGGCCAATATTAGACCGGACCATTAGGAATCTCTAGTAATTTGTAAAAAAGACACAAGACAGAGAAAAATATTTTTATTAGAAAAATAGCACAAACACTACTTGGACTCCATCTTTATTATTCATTCTTCGTCCGACGTAGTCCAGTGGGAAGGTCTGACGTAGTCCAGTGGGAGGTCCCGCGACGATTCTCAGTTTTATAGCATATGGGGCATCCCCCATGTGCTATAAAAGCAGGTTCATTGTCAGGAGGATGACAGGTCATGAACTCAGTGAGTTCTTGACCTATCAGAATCCTCGGGTCACAAGGGGTTAACTGTGCTCTTCATGGCGGTCTCCACATCAGGTCAACATCAGTGGTGATCTATCAGGATCCTGGGATCCCATAGGGATCCTGGGATCACCACTGATGGTGATCTGATGTGGAGATCACCATGAAGAGCACAGTTAACAAGGGGTTAACTGTGCTGTTCATGGTGGTCTCCACATCAGATCACCATCAGTGGTGATCCCAGGATCCCAGGATCCCTATGGGATCCCAGGATCCTGATAGATCACCACTGATGGTGATCTGATGTGGAGACCACCATGAACAGCACATTTAACCCCTTGTGACCCGAGGATTCTGACAGGTCATGAACTCACTGAGTTCATGACCTGTCATTCCCTGGGCCACACAGCAGGGGCTAACAGCGGCGCGCGCGTGCGCGCACACCAGGGTGCGCGCACAGAGGAGGCGAGCGCCGCAGGAGACAGAAGCAGCAGGAGCCGCCGGCAGGAGAAGCCACCAGGACCGGAGGACCCCGGGACCGGAATCAGGATCGTTGGTAGGCAAGAGTGGTGAGGGGGGATTTACTGGGGCACATGGGGCCTGTAAACAGTTTAGAGTCGGCGGGGCCTCTGGGGAAAAGGCACCGGGCACAAGGCATCAGGGGAGGGGGGAGGGGGCCGGGGGGTGCCCGGAGGGTGGGGGATCCCTGCAGGGACTAGGGTGCACCGGGGTAGGACATTCCCATGCAGCCTGTCATGTGTGACATGTCAGGCTGCATGGAGATGCAGGGGAGGCAGCGCACCGCCGCCATTTTTGAATGGTACGGGGGGGGGGGGGTGGATGGAGGTGTGGAGGGCCCGGGGGGGGCTCGAGGGGTCTTAGGGGCCTTAGGGGTTAATGGATCACTTTGATCCGACATGTGTTTTCATGTCGGATCAAAGTGAAAGCATTTTTTACAAAGCACTTTCACTTTTGTAATGTGATGATCGGTAAACGGTGTTTACCAGTCATCACATTACAGGTGCGGGTACAAAAACAGCTAATTACTAATCTCTAGGGTGTCAGCTACAATCGGTACTCTGACAACCTAGAGGTATTAGCTCCAGGGCGGCGCTACAGGGCTTTTTCTAGCAGTACGTCTACAGACGTACGGCTGGGCTTTAGTACCCTTTTTTTCCGACGTCTGTAGATGTACGGCTGTCGTCTAGGGGTTAAAAGTGGAGGATTACTGCCTCCTTCAAGAACATTTAGTCAAACAGTCTATTCAAAAGGGCATCCCAATTGGAAAAACCATCATTTTACCATCTTCTTTTGAGGGCAGTCCCAGAAATATGCAACAACGCAACCAAGATGCTATGGCTATTGTCACAAAGTATGGTCGACCTGATCTATTTATCACCATGACCTGTAATCCAAAGTGGAGTGAAATTACTACACATTTAGAACCATGGCAGCGTGTTGAACACAGACCTGACTTGGTTGCATGCGTATTTAAAATTAAACTGGAATCCCTACTTAAAGACATTACCAGTGGATTATTTGGAAACGTCACCGCAATGGTCCATGTCATTGAATTTCAAAAGCGTGGTCTCCCACACGCACATATTTTAATTATTCTTGATAGCCTTTCTAAAATAAGGACTGAACAGATTATAGACAATATCGTGTGGGCTAAAATTCCCAATGAAACTTACTACCCTCAGCTCCATACCATTGTTCTTCAACACATGATTTATGGTCCCTGTGGAGAACACAATCCTAATTCTCCCTGTATGGATCTTGGAAAGTGTACCAAATGTTTCTCTAAACAACCACAGGAATATACCATCAAAGAAAAGGACGGCTATCCTACTTACCGCAGAACCATTGGCAAATCATATCTACACAAGTCTAAGACTATTGACAATTCATGGGTAGTTCCATATAACCCCTTTTTACTAAAAAAATACAAGTGTCATATTAATATCGAAATATGTGCTTCCATTCAAAGTGTTAAGAACTTATTTAAATATGTTTACAAGGGCCGTGACAAAGCCAATCTTCAAATTGAGCAACATCACATCACACATGATGAAACCAATCAATTTGTCGATGTCAGATATGTTAGTGCACCGAAAGCTGCGTGGAGAATATTTGCTTTCCCTATGCATAAACAATCTCATGCCATCATTCGCCTAGCGGTACATCTGCCTAATTCTCAGCCACTCTATTTTCATGACGATGACTCTGCAGAGAACATCCAACAAAAACTCACTACCAATTCAACACTTATGGCATATTTCAACCTTAATAAGATTGACCTAAATGCACATAACTATTTTTACCTTGAAATTCCCGAACACTACGTTTAGAAACAAGGCACATGGGAACAGAGAAAACGACGAGGTCTAACTGTTATAGGCAGAATGTATACTGTTAGTGTGAAAGACCAAGAATGATACTATTTATGTTTATTGTTACTGCATGTAAGAGCTGCTACAAGTTTTGACAGCATTAAAACCGTCAATGGAGTCACGCTTCCAACTTTTAAGGATGCTGCATTAGCACTGGAATTATTAATCGATGATAGTGTGTGGCGAAATACTTTAATAGATGCCTGCATTCTTAACATGCCTACACAACTTCGAGACATGTTTGCTTTCATCTGTATTTTTGGCCCTCCCACAAATCCACTTGAATTGTGGAATGAATTTAAGGAACACTTTTTACAAGACTACTGTCTTGCATACCACAGCGACACTGAAGAGTGTATCGATTGTGAAGGTTATGCTATGAAAGATGTCCAAGATGTGCTCATACTCAATGGCAAAACTTTTGCAGATTTCAATTTACCATCCCCAGCAAAAAATCAAAAAAATCTTCACCAATATGATAAGGACCATGAATTAACAAAAGCCGCAGAGATGAAAGAGACTCTTAATCAGGAGCAACATTTTGCCTACGATATCATTACTCAAGCTTTACAAGATAGCAGTTTAACACCGAAGTGCTTTTTTCTTGACAGACCTGGTGGCAGTGGAAAAACCTAGCTATACCATCTACTTAGTCATTCTCTAAGGGGACAAGGAGACATTGTGTCACCTGCTGCCACTACAGGTATAGCAGCAAACGTACTTGAAGGTGGCCGAACTATCCACTCTCTGTATGGCATACCAATTCCTATCAACGAAACATCCGTTTCCAGGATAAAAAAAAAGGGATCCTGTCACCTCCAAAACACCTCCTAAGCTATCAAAAGATGTCCCTGCAACATCCCATCACTAATCTCACACTCCTTTTGTCTCCTAAAAGCATCCTCTGAAAGTGGAAAAAAACGTTTTAATACTTACTCATTAGTGATTATAATTAGCAGGGGCTATGTTCTTTAGTCACCAGGGCATGTTGTTTTGCAGCTCCAGGATCCACCCTCTCCCTGTCTGTGCTGCTGTGATGTGCAGCTAAAGGCAGGACTAATGATTTGCATTCTGTGAGTAATAGAGAGGGGGGAAGGCAATGCCTGCACAAGCAGAGCACACAGACAGGGAGAGGGTGGATCCTGGAGCCTGCCAAACAGCCCGCCCTGGTGACTAAAGAATATAGCCCCTGCTAATTATAATTACTAATGAGTGAGTATTAAAACGTTTTTATGCACTTTCACAGGATGCTTTTAGGAGACAAAAGGAGTGTGAGATTAGTGATAGGATGGTGCAGGGACATGTTTTGGTAGTTTAGTAGGCGTTCTGGAGGTGACAGGATTCCTTTAAATATTCACACCATTGGCAACATTTTACTAGACTACCACTATTTAACAACATGCGCTCCACTGATCCTGAATACAGCAGTTGGTTGCTTAAACTTGGAAAGGGTGAGCTGTCTAATGAACATAATCTTGGAGAGGATGTCATTGAAATACCTCCAGATATGCTTTGCACTGGCTCAATAGTAACCGACATCTTTGGAGACCACATTTGCATTGATGTTAATGACAATGAAAGCGTACACACTGTTGCATCACATGGTATACTATGTCCAAAAAATGATGACGTTGATTTTCTGAACTCCAGAGTAATGGATCGAATGAGTGGCGATTATACTGTACATACCAGTGATGATTCTGTTGATGCTGATGAAGCTGAAGAATGTGAAAACTACCCCGCTGAATTTTTAAACTCACTGACACCATCAGGAATGCCATCACATCATCTGCAACTTAATATTGGCACCATTGTAATGCTATTACGAAACCTAAACACCAAGAAAGGTCTCTGCAATGGCACTCGCCTCATTGTCACTGCCCTACTCCGCAACATCATACAGGCTAAAGTGATTACTGGCTCAGCTCAAGGAGACATTGTAATTATTCCACGCATCGATTTGTGTCCTTCTAAGACTGGGTTGCCTTTTAAATTAAAATGTAGACAGTTTCCAATGAAACCTGCGTTTGCAATGACCATTAACAAATTGCAAGGACAGACCCTCAATCGAGTTGGCATTTTTTTACCACATCCTGCATTTGCCCATGTTCAATTGTATGTTGCTTTCTCCTGAGTCAAACTACGCAGCAACGTTAGGGTCAAAGTGGTGGATATACCACTTCAAGGAAAATTAGTACCTAATAGTCCAAAAGTCTTCACTAGAAATGTAGTGTACAAAAATGTTTTAGTTTAAACTATTTACGTTACTCCTGGAATAGATAGATATATAGATATAGAAATGATAGTTGCATTCTAAATTAGATATACAGAATATAGAGAGTAAATCATTTTTGGCTAGTAACATTGTATGCCAGGCATTGATGTAGCACTGTTGTGAAGAAAGCTACACCACCTGTCAGTAATAGCCATTTTTTACTGCATCTAGCCAAGCAAATCCATTTTGGCTAGTAGCAGTGTATGCCAGGCATTGGTATAGCATTGTTGTGAATAAAGCTACACCGCCTGTTAGTAATAGCCATTTTTTACTGCCTCTAGCCAAGCAAATCCATTTTGGCTAGTAGAAGTGTGCCAGGCATTGGCGTAGCACTGTTGTGAAGAAAGCTACACTGCCTGTCAGTAATAGCCACTTTTTACTGCATCTAGCCCAGTCAATCCATATTGGCTAGTAGCAGTGTGTGGCAGGAATTGGGGTAGCAATGTTATGAAGAAAGCTACACCATCTGTCTGTAGTTGCCATTTTTTATTGCATGTAGCCAAGCAACTCCTTTTAGGCTACTAGCACAGTTTGACTAGGTAGCTGAACTTGTGTTCGTTTGAAAAGTACCGCCACACAACGCAGAAAACACTTTTGTATTGCATCTGCCAAAAACTACTTACCAAAATTATTTAGGCTAGTACCACAGTTTTACTAGCTAGCAGTACTTCACTGTTCCTTTGAAAAGTACTGCCACACAGTGGAGAAAACACTTTTGTATTGAATGTGGCCAAAACTACGTACCTAAACTATTTAGGCTTCTAGCACAGTTTCACTAGATAGCACTACTTCATTGTTCTTTTGAAAAGTACCGCCACACAGTGCAGAACACACTTTTGTATTGCATCTGCCAAAAACTACTTACCAAACCTATTTAGGCTAGTACCACTGTTTGGCCACTCAGCTCTGCCAGTTTTGCATCCATTGTTTTTTGTGCCAACAACTACAGAGTTGCCAATTACTTACCCTCCAAAATGAGTGGTAAAAGGTCTGCTGATGGTGGAAAGGGGAATAGGCGTGTTGGAAAGGGTAAAAATCTTAGTGTCCGTGGGGTAGGTGCTAAAGTAACAAAAACATCTGATGAACAAATACCGTCTTCAAGCCAAACTAAAATGTCTACTTCTTTTCATGGACAATCTGATATCATCCCTTTCTTAAGCAGCAGAACATCGCTAAAACTTGCAGATGAGGCCCAAAAACTGTAGCTGCTTCAATGGATATCAAGCACTCCATTAAGTGGGCTCTCCTCCACCTCAACTTCAACATCACAAACACTCCAGTCCTCTGATGTGTCACACCAATCACACTAGATTTCCAGAGACAATGTGCTGTCGTATATAAAACTGAGAAAGGCTGTGGTCACACATAGAAATCCGTTTTTGGAAGTGATTTTCATCACCAATCCGTTTTTTTTCTGGGTGCTTTTTGAGCCTCCTGCACTCCTGAACGTTTTTGGAATTTTCATTAAAAAAACGCATGCGCGAACGCATGCGCAAACGCAAGTGCGCGTTTGCATGCGTTCGCGCATGCGTTTCCCATAGGGCCCCATGTTAAAAAAAACGCATGAAAACGCATGCGTTTTTTAACTGATGCCAAAAACGTTGCATGCAACGTTTTTGACTCAAAAACGGACAGGGCAATGTTTGGAGCTCCATAGAAAAACGGACAGGGTGTTTATTACACCCAATCCGTTTTCTGTCAGTTTTTGGACTTAGAAAAAAAAAATGAGAAAACTGAAGCCAAAAACGGACTGAGGGCTTATGTGGAACCCCAGCCAAAGAGTTCAATGTTGTAATAAAGCCCCCAGTAAAAAGTAACAAAACTCACTGAAATTGCAAGTGCAGAATTTTTTATTTTTATGCAGTGAGATATAAAACCTGGGAAAATTGATAAAACCAGGTGCAGGTTTGGAGGAAGAATGAACAAGGTCACAACCCCTTTACATATAGTGAGGTGAGTGCATATACATCAATGACAAGTTGTGGATTTACAGCATATACATGGCATAAGGCATGCAAAGCAGCACAGTTACATAAATATTGTTAAAAGTGCTCAAGATACCTCACAGCCTAAAAGCCTATCAACCTGTCTAAACACTCACCCATACAGTAAGGGTTAAGTGACACGTGTTCGGGGCAACCCCGACACGTGTTTCAGAACAAGTCTTTCTTCAGGAGTCTTTCTTCCCTGAGAGACTCTGTGTGTGACAGGGTGCATTTCACCACTGACACTTGGACGAGTAAGTATGGACAGTGGAGTTACATGTCGCTGACTGGGCACTGGTGACTATGGGGACAGCAGGATAAGGGGCTGCTCTACAAGTATTGCCATCCCAACGGGTTGCGCGTCAAACCTCTGTATCTAGATGTTCCTCCACTGCTTCTGCCTCCTCCACCTCTTCTAGGTCCTCCACCTGTGCCCAAAGCCTGTCTGGTAATGTGACCCACGTTCAAACTGCTCAGACGAAATCCAGCACACCTCCTTACTATGCTGGCAGCAGGGCTCAATGCAATCAAGCGGTTTTACATCACAATATCTGAGAAATGTGAGTGACACAGCTGAGGAGTTGTGGTCAGCTCTGGAGACAGAGTTTAATGAATGGTTGTCTCCACTGAACCTGCAGGCAGCGAAGGCTGTGTGCGACAATGCTGCAAACCTGGGCACGGCCCTTCGCCAGGGCAAGGTGACACACGTGCCTTGAATGGCTCATGTCTTGAACCTAATGGTCCAGCAGTTTCTAGCCCATTATCCTGGCATAGATGCGCTTCTGCACAGGGTACGGTTGCTGTGTGCTCACCTCCGCCATTCGCATCCCACAGCTCAATGCCTTGCATCTCTACAGAAGTCGTTCAGCCTGCCGGTTCACCGACTGTGCCGACACAATGCAATTCCACTCTGCACATGTTGCAACACCTGTGGCAGCAGCGACGAGCCCTGGTGCAGTATGTTATGACATATAGCCTGGGCCAACGCGATCCAGAGGTGGGACAAATCACACTGCTGGAGTGGTCTCAGATCAAGGACCTCTGCACCCTTCTGCAGAGTTTTGAAATGGCTACTAAGATGTTTAGCGCTGACGATGCCATTATCAGCATGACAATTCCGGTCATCTACATGCTGGAGCATACTTTAACCGGGATTCGGAGTCACGTGGTTGGTTAAGAGGAAGGGGAGGAAGTACAGGAGGAGGCATATGCATAGGGATAACAAGATCTCAAAGGTCCTGACGGTCGACAGCACCAAGGCGGCTGGCAAGGGAGGGTGGGCGAGAGGGATTAACAAGGGCACATGGTAGCAGCCAAACTGTTGATATAGGTGCAGGAACCGAGGAAGAAATGGAGTACAAAGAGGTGATGGGCATGGAAGACTCAGCAGATGAGGGAGATCTGGAACACATTTCTGTTGTGCGAGGTTGGGGGGAGAGGGCAGAAGAAGGAAGTGTGAATATTACCTCTCCGCCACAAACACAAGGACTTGGTCCCCCTGGATGTACAAGACACATGAGCGCCTCCTTGCTGCACTACCTGCAACATGATCCTCGGATTGTTAGAATCCGAAGTAATGCCGACTACTGGGTTGCCACACTCTTAGATCCCCGGTACAAGAGTAAATTTGGCCAAATGATTCTTGCCCTGGAAAGGGATTCACGCATGCAGGAGTACCAACAGAAACTTTTACTTAATCTTGGATCTGCTTTTCCCCAAAACACCAGTGGAGCACATAGGGAATATCGCAGTTCTAACTTTCCAACCCTGGGAACGTTGAGTCGTCATCATCACTCAAACCTTAACAGTCTATCTAGTAACAGCAATTTTGTGGAATCGTTTCACCAATTTTTTAGACCATCCTTTGCAACGTCGGAAGAGAGAACAAGTCTGACACATAGTGAATGCCTAGAGAGGATGGTACAGGAGTATCTACATCTCAATATCGATGCCATGACTGGGCAACTAGACCCTTGTTCATTTTGGGCTTCCAAACTGGAAAAATGGTCTGAGTTTGCCACTCATGCCTTAGAAATTTTGTTGCGCCCTGCAGCCAGCGTTCTCTCTGAACGTGTCTTCATCGCTGCTGGTAGTGTGCTGACGGATAAGCGAATGCGTCTGTCTAATGACAGTGTAGACAGACTCACGTTTATCAAAATGAAGAAGTCATGGATCTGCATGGACTTTGCCACCCCTGTGTCAGCCTGGGAAGACTGAACGGTTGTGTACTTTACAATGTGCTGCATTACACTCCACATTTCCATATTTCTTCTCTGCGGCATTTGATGCCACTTAAGCTTTGAGTTTATCCAGCCTACTAGGCCCAAACAGGTCTCTGACCTCCCTATTTCCTGTAATATTCCACGAAACTGATGGTGTTCCCATCTGTGTGTGGCGGGGCATAAGATTGACGGGAGCGCTTGCATGACTTCGAGGGAATCTGGCCCACTAGGCCTATTCAGGTCACTGACCTACCTCTCTAGTTTTTACTGTAATACTCCACAAAACTTATAGTTGCTGAGCAATGTTTAATCTTGAAGTGCTAGGCGAGGTCCTGTTCCAGACCCTGTGCCATGCATTCAGGCTGGGCCATTCAGCAATTTTTGGTCTGGGACAATTGATGCCATTTTGCTGTAGGTGTGACACTTTGGAAAGGGTGAGGATTCTTGTTGGATTCCCCTTGCTATGTTTTACATGATTTAAGAAGGGTGTGACATGCCCATACCTGTGTCTCATTCTCCTTTTACTCTTCCACCTCTTTTTACTTAATGTTGAAAACTAGTGCCACTTTGCCTCTGAATATTTGTACTGTATTTGGATTGTTGTCACTTTTCCTGGTGTTTGTTGTCTATCCTGAGTAGTTTGGCAGCTTTTGGAGACCTTTAAAGGTGTTTTCTATGTGTTTGCTGTAGCCTGCCATTGATTTCAATGGGATTCGCGGTGTTCGACAAACATTCGACGAACAAATCACCAATTTGACGAATCGAGCCGAATTCGAATATTGAGGTGGTGGCTCATCACTAGTCAGTAATGAGAACCTATTCTTTTCTTATCTAGCGGTCCGTGAGAACTGGATTAGACTTGGATGCCATCTGAATGCTGACTATTTTCTCACTGTGCCATAGACTTGCATTACCAATTTTGATCCGACGCTTGAATCAAAATCGGACATAGCTCTACACAGACCACTCGGTCCACTGAATATCACGGACATGTGAATGGCCCCATTCATTATTATAAGTACCAGTGCTATCCGTGAAAACCTCCAGACGTGTCTCTGTGATTTTTTTGCAGACACACATGGACTACAAAGTACTTGGACATATGAACAGCTTCATAGTTTACAATGGGTATGTGCGTTATCTACGAGATCCACAGATAGAACACTTACATGAAATTCAGATGTCTGATTGAGGCCTGGGTCGGTGTGAATATAGGTTATGGTTTACATGCTTATAAAACATGCTAGAATTAACAGTAATGGTACCTTTACACGCCGCTACCGAAAGGTAGAAACCGGCAGGTATCGGACACAATTGTACCTTTTACCTTCAAAACACCGCGAAGTGGCGGCGTGTAATTCAGGTTGTTCCTCCCTGTCTAGTTGGATACCTGTGTTTCAGCCGTGCTGAAAAACAAGCAGGTATAATCCCTATGGTGGCGGCGTGTAATCGGGGCACAGGCAAGGTATTTGAGTTCTCTGGGGCGTGCTACAGCGTCATGTATACCACGCCCCATCAGCTATCATTGGTGGGGACTACTGTGTACCCATAGGCTGTCCCTGCACAGGGCGGCATATTTAACGAGCTGACCAGTCACAATACACATTTGCTATAGCGTCATGTATTAGGCAGCCTCCCTGCGCTGGCTGGCCAATCATGATGTTATTGCATTGTCCAATCACCGTACGAGCGTCGCGTAATACACAACTCTGTCACGCCTATGTAGTTACGGCGCACAATATGTACGCCCAGATTCCCTTGTGGTAGCGGCGTGTAAATCAGGGAAGGTGCTCCACAGAAGGTAACCTGCGGCACCCGTCGGCACTTCCGGGGAACGAAAATACCTTCTGTGGAGCACCTTGTGGCGGCGTGTATTTGCGGCATCAGGTACCGTTAGGAACCGTTGAAAACGCGCGCGTGCACGTGCGGTGCCTGCCTGTTGCTACCCTCGGTAGCGGCGTGTAAAGGTACCATAAAGGGTTTATAATTTCATATATGGCTTGGCATGTGATTTCCAGACCTAAGTATTACGGTAACTATCCTGACTCATGGATATTTTGAGTTATATAACATGTATTTCCGTTTCTACAATTTTACTCTCCAGTTCCAATATTAAAAATACAGACCATCCAAAAATGATAATACAGATAAGACATACAAAAGGTTAGCCTCATGCAGAAGATCCCCCTTCGTATGCCCTATAAGGGTACCTTCACACGCGGCAATATTGCTAAGCAATTTCACTGGCAATTTGCTGGTTGCATTGAAATCATGGACACATTGTTCTATTTTGTTGCTGTGTACAAATGGAACAATGGTTCCATGATTTCGCTGCAACCAGCAAATTGCCAGTGAAATTGCCTGGCAATATTGCCGTGAGTGAAGGTACCCTAAGGGTACCTTTACACGTAGCAACATTTCATGCAATTTCACTTGCAACTTACTGGTTGCAGTGAAATCATGGAGACATTGTTACATTTGTACACAGCAACAAGACAGAACAATGTGTCCATGATGTCACTGCAACCAGTAAGTTGAAAGTAAAATTGCATGCAATGTTGCCACATGTAAAGGTACCCTAAAGGTACCATCACACGCAGCAATATTGTTTGCAATTTCACTGGCAATTTGCTGGTTGTAGTGAAATCATGGACACATTGTTCTATTTTGTTACCATGTACAAATGGAATAATGTGTCCATGATTTCACTGCAAGCAGCAAATTGCCAGTGAAATTGCAAACAATATTGCCACGTGTGATGGTACCTTAAGAGTATATACAGTCATGGCCAAAAGTTTTGAGAATGACACCAAAATGATATTTTCACATGATCTGCTGCCCTCTGGTTTTTATTTGTGTTTGTCTGATGTTTATATCACATACAGAAATATAATTGCAATCATATTATGAGTGCCAAAAGGTTATATTGACAGTTAGAATGAGTTAATGCAGCAAGTCAATATTTGCAGTGTTGACCCTTCTTCTTCAGGACCTCTGCAGTTCTCCCTGGCTGCTCTCAATCAACTTCTGGACCAAATCCTGACTGATAGCCGTCCATTCTTGCATAATCAATGCTTGCATTTTGCCAGAATTTGTTGGTTTTTGTTTGTCCACCCGTCTCTTGATGATTGACCACAAGTTCTCAATGGGATTAAGATCTGGGGAGGTTCCAGGACATGGACCCAAAATCTCTATGTTTTGTTCCCTGAGCCATTTAGTTATCACCTTTGCTTTATGGCAAGGTGCTCCATCATGCTGGAAAAGGCATTGTTGGACGCCAAACTGCTCTTGGACGGTTGTGAGAAGTTGCTCTTGGAGGACATTCTGGTACCATTCTTTATTCATGGCTGTGTTTTTAGGTAAGACTGTGAGTGAACCGATTCCCTTGGCTGAGAAGCAACCCCACACATGAATGGTTTCAGGATGCTCTACAGTTGGCATGAGACAAGACTGGTGGTAGCACTCACCTCTTCTTCTCCGAATAAGCTGTTTTCCAGATGTCCCAAACAATCGAAAAGGGGATTCATCAGAGAAAATGACTTTACCCCAGTCCTCAGCAGTCCACTCCCTGTACCTTTTGCAGAATATCAGTCGGTCCCTGATGTTTTTTCTGGAGAGAAGTGGCTTCTTTGCTGCCCTCCTTGAAACCAGGCCTTGCTCAAAGAGTCTTGGCCTCACAGTGCGTGCAGAAGCACTCACACCAGCCTGCTGCCATTCCTGAGCAAGCTCGGCACTGCTGGTAGTCCGATCCCACAGCTTAAACAGTTTTAAGATACGGTCCTGGCGCTTGCTGGTCTTTCTTGGGCACCCTGGAGCCTTTTTGACAACAATGGAAGCTCTCTCCTTGAAGTTCTTGATGATGCGATAGATTGTTGACTGAGGTGCAATCTTTGTAGCTGCGATACTCTTCCCTGTTAGGCCATTTTTGTGCAGTGCAATGATGGGTGCACGTGTTTCTTTAGAGATAACTATGGTTAACTGAAGAGAAACAATGATACCAAGCACCAGCCTCCTTTTAAAGTGTCCAGTGGTGTCATTCTTACTTAATCATGACTGATTGATCGCCAGCCCTGTCCTCATCAACACCCACACCTGTGTTAATGGAACAATCACTAAAACGATATTAGCTGCTCCTTTTAAGGCAGGACAGCAATGATGTTGAAATGTGTTTTAGGGGTTAAAGTTCATTTTCTAGGCAAATATTGACTTAGCAAGTAATTGCTGTTAAGCTGATCACTCTTTATGACATTCTGGAGTATATGCAAATTGCCATTAGAAAAACTGAAGCAGTAGACTTTGTTAAAATTAATATTTGTATCATTCTCAAAACCTTTGGCCATGACTGTAGAGTGTTATATAGGGAGATCTTGTTCAATGGCCAACATTTATGGGTAACTCGAGCAGTATATGAACAGCTGGTCACTTAAGTGTGACGCATCCAATGATACTCAGCAATTCTAATTTGTCACTTATAGGAGTTGTCACACATGTCGTAAAGTGGACTTTTACTATTCCTGACACGTCTGTTTTAGTAAATACTTCTATTCCCCATGAAATATTTTAAAACACCTGCTCTCATTAAATTGCATTGTGCCTTTCCTCTGAAATTCCCCCTGACTATTAAGAATTGGCAACCTGGTGTTACCATTCCCCTTGTCGGGGTCGTGTGTCTTCTCATCATCTTGAACCTTCGGCTCTGATGAGACAATGTAAATTTGTGTTGGGACAACCCGCTCTCCCTACTAGTAACATAAGGATTTATCCAAATTTTTTTCCCTCCAATGAATGAAACTCTGTTCAGGTGCATCACGTACAGTACAGATATCAGGCAGGGTCGTTGAATATAACTGTTCACAGGAACCTTCATCTGTACATTTATTGCTTTTTGCTTGGATTTGCTGATCTACCTTGTCTGTTATATTGTGCATTTGGGAATGCTGTCTACCTATATAGAGGTGTAAAGGCCAAATTTACACTTCCATGTCACCCTTAATAATTTATATGCCTATAGGAGGCTATCAAGTTTCACGGAACACGCGGATTTGTGAATCCACACTTAAGCCATATTTACACATTCTCGCTTTTCCCAAACAGACTGATTTTCATTATGTGCTAGATCCATTTTCATTTGCTTTTGGTACAGTTGGTCCAAATTGATTCACACAACCTTGTCCATCAACCAAGCCAGTTGCAGGCATCGGTCTAAGGACAATCCAGGTGGCTTCTTGCTCTGTGGTTAGTTTCCTTTTCTGCTGAGCCACAGCCTGGTTGGTCTCTGTCTATATACTGAGGTTTCTCTTATACTAATAATAATCTCTATTTATACAGCACCAACATATTCCGCAACACTTCACAATTTGATTTTCTTCCCTTGCTAGTCAGATGTTCTCACGTTCCTATTTTTTTCTCTGTCCTCTCACATCCTAGGTGGGGCTATTTATGCCTAACTTGCATGAGTCTTCTCTGCTGGCTATAATTTTTAGGTGGATTTCTGCTAAGGAGTTCTAGCCCTGAAGCTAAGGGATTTTGCTGGGTAAGCTAAAGTCAGTGTTGTACTTCTCTGGGTTTTCTCATTTACATACATAGTAACATAGTAACATAGTAACATAGTAACATAGTTTTTAAGGTTGAAGGAAGACTTTAAGTCCATCTAGTTCAACCCATAGCCTAACATGTTGATCCAGAGGAAGGCAAAAAAACACCATGTGGCAACACTAAGCTCCACATTGGGGGAAAAAATTCCTTCCTGACTCCAGGTACGGCAATCAGACTAGTTCCCTGGATCAACGCCCTATCAAAGAATCTAGTATGTATAACTGGTAATGTTATAGTTTTCAAGAAAGGCATCCAGGCCCTTCTTAAATGTTAGTAGTGAGTCACTCATTACAACATCATGTGGCAGAGAGTTCCATAGTCTCACTGCTCTTACAGTAAAGAATCCGCGTCTGTGATTATGATTAAACCTTCTTTCCTCCAGACGTAGAGGATGCCCCCTTGTCCCAGTCTCAGGCCTAAGAGTAAAGAGATCATTAGAAAGGTCTCTGTACTGTCCCCTCATATATTTATACATTATTATAAGATCACCCCTAAGACTTCGTTTTTCCAAGCTAAATAACCCCAAGTTTAATAACCTGTCTTGGTATTGCAGACCCCTTAGTCCTCTAATGACTTTGGTCGCTCTTCTCTGGACCCGCTCTAGTTCAGCTATGTCTTTCTTATACACCGGAGACCAGAATTGTACACAGTATTTGCTTTTCCTACACCTTTCTTCAGTCTTTAGTTAGATTGATGGGAAGTTTCCCTTTTATGAATTTATTATTCTCCTTTTTACTCCTTGTGCATATACTTTAAGTTTCCTCACCTTGTTCCTTGTCTACCTCTGCACCCTTTCCTTATCCTGGTTAGATGTGTGTAGCATCCTCCCCTCTGGTTCCTCATGAGGAATGAGAAAGAGCACAATGGCCTTTTAGGTAGACAGGTCCGAGCTGTGGTTTCCAGTTGTGTGGCTAGTGACATTCTAATCTGAACAGGAACCAGCAGGGTGTGGGTGTGACTTCAGGGATTTAGGCTTTATTTCTCCTTGTACCTGTATGTGAGTTGATATGTGCATAACAACAGTAATCTTAGGGCCCTTTCACATCTGCGTTTTTCGTAATTCGCGGCAGATGCGGTGAAAAAACCGCATCTGCCGCGTTTACCGCATAACCGTTCCACTTGCGGCGTGGTTGCGGTTTTTTCTATGCAATGTATAGGGGGACTTGCGGCAGATGCGGCAAGTGCGGTTTTGCACTTGTGGCAGGTGCGGCCGCGAAAAAAACCGCGGCTTACTGCGGTTTTTTTCGCGGCCGCACCTGCCGCAAGTGCAAAACCGCACTTGCCGCATCTGCCGCAAGTCCCCCTATACATTGCATAGAAAAAACCGCAACCGCGCCGCAAGTGGAACGGTTATGCGGTAAACGCGGCAGATGCGGTTTTTTCACCGCATCTGCCGCGAATTACGAAAAACGCAGATGTGAAAGCACCCTTAGATAGTTTTTGTATACCTGCAGATGAATGACTGTCCCTCCAACCAATGTAGGTCCATATTTGTCTGGGGTATCTTGTAGTTGGGAGAGATCACAGTCAGCCGACAGCTAACTAGTGGTGATGAGCCCCTCTACTAGTGAGTCTGCAGAGATCATACTGTTGTCTAGGTGGTGCAGCGGATCTACTGAGCATGTGAGTCTACTGACTAAATTCAGTGGTCATTACTACAGGTAATCATATGAACATCAGGAGCATCCATAACTGGTATGTAACAGCAATATCTGGATAATTGTATGTTTTTTTTGTGTAAGACGTATTTGTGGGGCAGCCACTTAGTAATCTAATAAAGCACTCTTTACAGTGTGAAAAAATGAGATACTAATAGTAAAAATGGTGAACATTAGAAAACAGTTCAAATGACAAATTCTGAGACCGACCTGGAGGTGTCTCTGTAGAGTCTTTGATCACATTGGTTCCCGAGGCAGGAGCTGCGCTCTGATTGGATAATATAAGAACTGCTTTCACATCCTCAACATTATATCCTATGTACAAAATAAATGGAAAAGATGTTATACAAATCATTTAGAGGGGGAGATAATAACGCTACTGAAAAGTGGAATACATTGTAACTTCTGTTGCCTCTTTCAGTTCCAAAAAAACTTAAAACATTATCAATGGAATCTGATTGGCTGGTATATCAGAACTCTTTTACTTTTTATTAGCTATTATGCAACATCATCCATATTGTATTGTCAAACAGTCAAGAAGCAAAAGACCAATTACAATCCCGGGCAAAATTGGGCAATGACTAGGAGGAAGTTCATCCAGTTTTACACAAATACGGACATTGCAGGAAACAATAATTGTTTAATAGCAAAGAGCCTTAAGGGGTCTCTGACTATTAAGTACAGGCTATCGTGCATCATGGTGTTACAATAATTTAAGGGTTACTTCCTAATTGATTATTTTCCATCTCTCTCCTCCCTTCTCTGACTCTATGAAGTAAGAGACATCAATCAAAGGAGAGGGGGGAGGAGATTGAAGGAAAACATGCAGGATATAGATTAAATAGTGGATCTCCTCTAATGTTCCCCATACACATTAGATATTTATGCCCTCTAGATTTCTTGGCTTAGATCAGAGGTCCCCAGCCTTTCTGACCCTAACAGCCACATCCAGGTTCAGCCCCCACTCAGTAGTGACACCCAGAGCCCCCATTTCTGGTGTAATGACACCTAAAGATTTTCCATGAAAATCACACCACGATCTAGGGGTTCCTACAATACCCTCAATCAGATCTGTCCTTCTATGTGGAACTATTCACAAGAGTCATCATCTGCTCTTTGCTAGACCTGGTGTTTATGCACCAAGCTGGAAGCCAGCTGCAAGCCACACATCACGGACCCACGAGCCACATGCTGACAGACTCCTATGCCAACAGGGTATATTTCAGAGAATAAAAAAATTGATCATTGGAAGTCCAACAGGTCAGATATCTCTCTACCCCAACATCAGGAGTAAGGATGAGTGAATTGACTCGCCCAGGGCAGGGTACTCAGGGCTCGGGCTCGGTTACGGTCCAGGATGTCACGGGTGGCTGCCCGAGGCTGTGGCCCTGGGGGTCAGTGAAAAGGGGGGTATTTACAGGGATTATATACAGTGTTGTCTTCGTGACGCCACCTGTTGTGTCTGGTGAGAGATAACTAGCGCCGCTACAGTCCTCCGGAGGTTGGTGATATTGCGGCAGTGATGGGATAGTTCCCGCAGGCAGGACTGAGACCTCCGGGGCAGAGTGGTGAGGATGAGCAGCATGCAGCAGAGCCGGGACAGTTATAGGTACAGTCTATAGGGGGACACGGTGGGTGAAGGGAAAGAATGCACACATGCAGCCAAAGTCTCTTTACCTTTTTACCGATGGTTTGTAGGCAAATTGTCCAGAGCACTGACTGGTAGCTGGGCTGCACAGTGGGCTCCCACAGCAAGTGGGTATAAGGCCTCCTCCTCTGTGTGTGTGATGAAGCACAGTCTATTAAATCCTGACTTGCCTCCACTCTCTTCTTCGGTATCTCTCTCTCCTGTGCTGTCTCCGGGACGACCCTTTCTCCTGAACTGCAGCGCCCTGCTAGTCCTGGCTCCCTCTCTGTGACTCTCTCAGGAGACCGGGTAGCTGAAGCTTCCTCGGTGCCAAGGGGTTTCCAGTGGGACTTGGAGATCTCCACTGCTGCAGATCCCCGATATCCGGCTTCTCTTCTGGGGTGAACTCGCGATCTGAGCTACCTGTTCCCCTGTCTCTGTTTCTTCCTCCAGTCCCACTTAGGCTGGTGTGACACAGAAGGGCTGGTCTGCATCTCTGGCCTGGGCCTGCACGTGGCACCAGCACCAGAACTCTCCTGCAGCTCTTCTAGCGTCTGCCACACTCTGACTAACTCTGCCCCCAGCAGCAGTATTTATAGGGGATCCTGCCTAAGTGCAGCAGGTTGAGCTCCCCCTACTGTGCTGGGGTGGAAGGTGTTGTTTGTAGTACTACCTACTGTGGAAACCTAGCTGTGCAGCAGAGAGATATGTGGTTACCTGCGTTGGCAGGGCACCACAGAATCAGACTTTAAGGTTCAAAGTTTGTACCGAACACAGACTTTTAAAAACAAATCAGGGTTCGGGTTTGGAGTTCGAGTACTTTACATATGCAAACCACTGGAGCAGGTATGGCTGTGCTCGGGTACACTCACTGCTCGGCCCAGTGTGAGCTGCTTGCAGTGTTTGATCGGCTCCTACTGGGGGTAAAATCAGCATTATCGGATTCAGTGTTTACAAAAAAAGACATTTACAATACTCTGCCCTCCTGGAAGTGCTTTCTTTATGGCTGGCTGTATGTGGATGGAGAGCTGAACTGTCCAATCTGAGACTTACAATGAGGTTCGGATCAAGTTCGGGTCCAGAACAGAACTTTAAAAAAAGTCCGGATGAACCTCCAGAACTTGAATTTTAACAGGTCTGCTCATCTTTTGTCGGGAAGCCTTTATTTACGTTGGATCATCAGCTGACCACACCAATATCAATGGGTTTGGCCAAATTTAGTCCAATCTGTACAGGGGCTCTTGAAGGGAATCTATAAGTTTTTACCTCGTAATCTGAAAGGAGCAAGATGTAGAGACAGAGACCCAGATTCCAGCAATGTGTCACTTAACCCCTTCACAATGGGGTCAATTTATAGGGTCAATTTATGTTTTTTGCATTTTTGTTTTTTCTCCCCATCTTCCCAGAGCCATAACTTTTATAATTTTCTGTCCACATAGCAATATGGGGGCTTGTTTTTATTATGGGACGACTAGTACTTTAGAATGGCACCATTCATTTTACCACATAGTGTACTGGAAGATGGGGGAAAAAATTCCAAGTGCGGTGAAATTGTAAAGAAACCATCAAATCTGACATTGTTTTTAGGGAATTGTTTTTATGGCATTGTAGCAACTAAAAAATGTAATTTTTCATTCTTGAATTTTTTCTGTTTACGGAGTTTACTGATTGGGATTTTTATTCCTTGATAGATCTAACTTTTCTGAACATGGCGATATCACATCTCACATGGATATTTTCTGTAATCTTATTTTTAATTAAAAAGGGAATAATTTGAAAATTTATGTTTTTTCAGTTTTTTTTAAACATTTACTTTTAACTTTTTACTGCATTTATTAGTCCTTTAGGGGATTATAATCTGTGATCATCCTATTTATTGTGCTATATACAGTATTGCAGCATATAGTAAAAATCACAATCTGCTTTGAAGCTTGGTCACAGGCAGGGTTTCACGCGGGCTCCATAATGATGACCCACGTACGTCTTCAGCAGACCCTCAGCTATCATAACAACCCACCGGTGACCGGTGATCACATCACGGACGCACCAATCAGCACACAGAATGAGCAGGTAATGCAACATGGAGGGGGTCCTTTGCAGCATGGAGGGGGCCCTGTCAGATAATGTGTGTGTCGGGCCCCACGGGACGGGGTACTCGGTACCGGACCGGACGGTGCCGGGGAAGTCACGGGTGGCTTGGTCCGGACCGTGTCCCTGGCTCGGCAAATAAAGGGGAATATTTACAGGGGAAATGTCACTCGTGACGCCACCCACTTGATGCGGCCAGTGATGGGGGCCGCCGCTGCTGCAGAACCTCCGGGGGTGATGGAGTGGCAGCGAAGATGTTATAGTTCCAGTGGGAAGAACTGTATCCCCCGGGGCAGTAAGGGTGAGGTTGTAGCACACTTAATTGCAGACGCTGCAGGGTTCTCTCCTCCTGGCTGGTGCTGACAGGCTGGTAGCTCTGCAGGTGGGAATCTGCTGCAACCTGTATAGGAGGAATGGTCTGCAGATAGAGACTGACAAGAGAGGTCAATACAGGGTTTTCCGTGTCAATTACTCTCAATTCTTCAAGCAGTTTACAAGTCAGTTGCAGTTCTTACAGTTCAAGCACAGTTCTCAATACACGGGCACATTCTCCCTCTCCGGGTTCCCTTTGCTCTGCAACCAGGCCTCTCTCTCGCTGTGACCCCTCACACAGTCTGTAGTGTCCTTTCCAGGCTATTACATTCTCTTTTCTACGTGTTGTGCGACACTGGACAGTATGGCGGTGACTCGGGCTTCTGTGAGTCCTAGTACGTCACTGAGCTGCCTGTCCTTTAGGGTTAGGGATCTCAATCTGAAACTCAGACCCCTCGTCGTGTTGTTTGGGGATTCCGGGTAAACTGCGGTCCCCTCTAGAGCCGACACTCTACTCAGCCCAGCCTTCAGCAGTCCTCCGGTCTGAGGCTCTACCAGGCTCTCTCCTTTCTGTTCCTCTCGGTATCATAGGAGGGACTTCTCTGCCTGCAGTCAGTGGCTTCAGCTGCTGTCTAGGGCACGGGTTCCACCGTCCCTCTCTGTTCTGTCACACTCCTGGTGGCATCAGCGTCGGACGGGCTTTCTCTCCCCTCTGGCTCGCACTGGCTCAGTACGGATTCTGCGCTCCTAGCCTTGCACTCACAGAACGTGTGATTGTCCCTCAGTCTTTACAGCTCAGCTTCTGGTCTTTGCATCTCGGCTCACTCCGGCCTACTGAACTTCCTTCACTCCTCCCCCTCACTATATACTCTCAAGTCACCTGACTTCTGGTGTGCCCAACCCACTCCTCTGATCCACCACCCCTCAATCTCATACAGTTCTAATCTCAGGGCTGGATGTTAACCTCTTCTGACACATGGGTTGTGTGGGCTGTGAGGGTGTTGGTGTGCAACAAGTGTCCAACCTGCCTGGCTGCAGTTCCCTTTTGTGGCCTCCTGGACGCAGGGGCGCCACATGTGCAGTATGGATGGGGTCCTATCAGGTTCTGTGCAATATGGAGGGGGTTCTAGTGTACAGCATGGAGGGGGCCCTGTCAGGTAATATGTGCAGTATGGAGGGGGTTCTGTGTAGCATGGAGGGGGCCCTGTCAGGTAACTAGTGCAGCATGGAGGGGTACTGTGCAGCATGGAGGGGGCCCTATCAGGTAATGTGTGCAGCATCGAGGGGGTTCTATGTAGCATGAAGGGGGCCCTGTCAGGTAACTAGTGCAGCATGGAGTACTGTGCAGCATGGAGGGGGCACTGTCAGGTAACTAGTGCAGCATGGAGTACTGTGCAGCATGGAGGGGGCACTGTCAGGTAACTAGTGCAGCATGGAGTACTGTGCAGCATGGAGGGGCACTGTCAGGTAACTAGTGCAGCATGGAGTACTGTGCAGCATGGAGGGGGCACTGTCAGGTAACTAGTGCAGCATGGAGTACTGTGCAGCATGGAGGGGGCACTGTGCAGCATGGAGGGGGCACTGTCAGGTAATGTGTGCAGCCTGGAGGAGATTCTGTCAGGGAATTTGTAGCATGGAGGGGGCCCTGTCAAGTACTGTGTAGCATGGAGGGGGTCCTGTCGAGTAACGTGCAGCATGGAGGGGGTCCTGTAAGGAAACTTACAAAACTCTCAAAAGTTATTTGGTAAAATTATTTTTCATGCATTTCTTTGTGCTTTTAAGGCTATTTTTACATCTGCATTTTTTTTTAAATCTGGTTTTTCTCTGAAATTCGGATTCTTGCAGTTTCTGTTTTTGTAAAAATACTGGGTGCCAACCGCATGGTAACAGGTCAGGTTTTCCTCCAGGTCTGAGTGTCATATCTAGAGGACAACCTGACCAGCCACACACTGCTGCATCTGGTATTGTGCGTTATTTTCCGGATCCATTATTTTAGTGCCCTCCCATATGCTATATATAGGCAGTCTTCTAGGGGCTCGAGCTTTCTAGGCATGCTCAGTAGGCATGCAGGATCTGACAAAATAGATCTGGCACCCAATGACTTGCATTGTGATGTATACCGTATTATGACGGATCCGTCACAATATGCCGGCACCCATTGACTTGCATTGCACTGTATGCCGTATTATGATGGCTCCGACACAATACAGTTTTTTTTTGCTGGACAGAAAACCTCTACGATTTTCGTTTAAAAAAAAAAGTACCTGAAGTGACGAATTTTGAGAGATATGGCAGAAAGAGGGTGCAACTGGAAACAATTCACATTACCGGAAGTCCATAGGAAATGCATTGGCTCCCAGGACACAGTACCTCGAGGTCCGCGCTGCCACTTCAGAAAAGGAACAAAAGCCAGTACAAGGGAATGTCTGGATCAACGATTCTTCTTTATTATCCAACACGTTTCAGCGTTATCTCCCAACTCCTTCATCAGGGAACATTCCCTGATGAAGGAGTTGGGAGATAACTCTGAAACGCGTTGGATAATAAAGAAGAATCGTTGATCCAGACATTCTCTTGTACTGGCTTCTTTTGTTCCTTTCTGAAGTGGCAGCGCGGACCTCGAGGTACTGTGTCCTGGGAGCTGATTATACCACAGGGATCTGTGGAGAGTACGGTCCTGCAGCAGCTACTTATATCTGAGCGATCATTACCAGTTGTGGGTTTCCACAACTGCATCAGGTGAGCAGCCTCTTTGTATAACCTTTTGTCCTTCTTCAAAGAAGATATCACCCTATGTGCGCATTCTTGAATTTTATAGATAGGAAATGCATTGGTCACTAATGCAATGTTGCCGGATCTATTATTTAACAAAAAAAAACAAAAAAACGTGGAAATGTGCCTGATTTAAAAAACACAGATATGAAAGTACTCCAATACTTAGACATCTTCAAGGGTTAGGATAGAGACCCACTTCTTTTATAAATGAAAGCAGTATGTGTATAAATATATATACACATACTGCTTTCATTGCTAATGTGGCCAGTGGCATAATAACCACGGTCGCAGGGGTCACAAGTGCAACCGGGCCTGGAGGTACAGGGGCCCAGAGCCCGCCGATCCCTGCACCTGCTTTACATGGATGTGCGTACCTAAGGACCTCATCACAGACAGGACGGAGCTGCTGGCAGGAGCGGTGAGCTTCTGGAGAGGGGAAATGGGAGGGAGTGTGTGTGTGTGTGGCTGTACAGTGGACAGTGTGTCTGTGTGTGTGGGGGGCTATAAAGGGGCAGTGTGTGTGGGGGTGCTGAAAAGTGGGCAGTTTGTGTGTGGGGGGGCTGCACAGGGGGCAGTGTGTGTGGGGGGCTGCACCAGGGGCAGTGTGAATGGGTGTGGGGCGCTGTACAGTGGGCAGTGTGTCTGTATGTGGGGGGCTGTACAGGGGGCAGTGTGTCTGTGCGGGGAGGATGTATGCTATATGGAGGGCTATGAGGCTGCATTATTGCGTTATACTATATAAAGGGCGGTGACGCTGCATTATATTATCTGGAGGGCTGTGACACTGCATTATATTATCTGGAGGGCTGTGAAGTTGCAGTATATTATGTGGAAAGCTATATCTCTGCATTATATTATCTGGAGGGCTATGGCTCTGCATTATATTAACTGGAGGGCTATGAGGCTGCATTATATTATCTGGAGGGCTATGAGGCTGCATTATATTATCTGGAGACCTATGACTGACTCTGCATTATATTATATGACGGGTTATGAGGCTGCATTATTTTATATGGAGGGCTATGAGGTTTCGTTATACTATAATGGAGGCCATATTCCAGGACAAGGACCATATATCACAGGATGAGAGACATTAATACATAATGAAAGGGAGAGGGTCAATTTTTGAGCCTTTATAGGATTTAGAATGTTACATGGGGCCCATACATCTGACCAATGTGGGAAGGGGGGAGGAGCAGGTCCAAATTTTGCACAGGGGCCCTTCAGACTCTAGTTACGCCACTGCATACATGTCTGGGGGATGTTGTGTAGGCGTTAAGGAACTGCTTTATAATAAATTCACTGTTTTCTTTACTGCAGATCGACCTGATCTCTGAAAGCCGAGCTGTGTATGACCTCACCCACACGCCACTGATTGGCATCTTTCTGTATATACAGTGCATTGAGAGAAAGCTACCAATCCGTGATGTGGGCAGGGTTACCCAGAGCTCATGAATATGTAGGACTTTGATAGTGATAATCTCCTGCTGATAAAACTGATTTGATCAAATCTACAATTAGCTGTTCAGTAGGTTACACCTCACTGGAATCAGGGTATCTGCCTCTAATTTAGGCTGCTCTCAGATTCAGTAGAAAAAACCTGATGACAGATTCCCTTGAATTAAGGCCCCTACATTTGTTAAAAAAAAAGCTTGTTTTAGGTCTACTTGGTAGTTCAGAATGAATTAAATTGTCTCTATAGATGTACCGCCAATGATATAATGGACAAGAGAATTTAAAAGGGTTTCTCAGTAAGTAATTATAAAGAACCATGTGCACGTTGTTAAAAACAATGACAGATGAGTTCATTTCTGTTCCCACACATGATTATTTGGCCTGGGAAGATGATATTCCCATCTGGATTTGCAGATTGTTTACTAACAATAATGATTTGGTTTCTAAATGCTGAAAACAAGATTTGCTGTTCTTTTGTGAACCACTAAGTGAACGCTCGGGGATTAGTGGATGTCAGCCGTTAGAAACCTGAGCTCTGACAATGTGTGTTTGTAAGGTGGAGGTGGAAAAACCTGATTCACAGACCCAGCACATAGCGGTACAGGGCGTGTGAGATTGTCACTGTGCATAGAATCATTGTGTATGTCATCTCTCCATTCATTAATGACTATATGCTATAAAGACAAAAGACAGGAGATAATGGAATGGCCCAAATTTCTGCTTATTTACTTATTTTACCAACCTCTGTAGCACTGATAAATGCTCAGTGCCTTACATACATCATCATCACTGTCCCCATAATCTAAATTCCCTATCAGTATGTGTCACGGTAGTGGTATAGAAGATGAAGGAATGAGTAGTACGATGACAATAATGGGCCGGGTACCTGGGTAGCTAGTCTGATCCTGTACTAAGATCTTTAGCTCTCCCTGCTCCCAGAGGTACCTCAGGTGGTAAGGAGGTCTGGGTCACCACCCTTGCCCTCTACCCCTCAACCAGCCCTGGTCTAGCACCCTCTCACCTCCACCTACTAACCGGAATAGAAGCAGCAAATTCCCCAAAGATGAATATATTCACTGTAGGAGGACTTCAGCAATAGCACAGATGTTCTAACATCACACGAGGTCAAGGCAGGCATAAACTCTATCAACAACAACTGGTGAAAGAGAAGGCTATTTAACGGCTGGGGGAGTGGACAACTAAGTCAGTTGAAACATACAGCAATGGCAGTTCACCTGCGACTGGAGAGCCGCGTCAGCCATAGACTGCAACACAGCAGCATCTACACATTAATACTGTATGTGCCAAAGGAAAAAGACACACATTAAATCTGTAGCAGAGCAATTCACATAGACTGCAGAGCAGTCAACATGTGACAGTATATCTTTGGAGTGTGGAAAGAAACTGACCAAATACAGGGAGAACATACAAACTCCCTGTAGATGTTGTCCTTGGTGAGTGCTAACCACTGAGCCATCGTGCTGCCCATCCTCACTAGAAACAAAGAATAAGTCGTACTGGTCTCCTGTATTCTGGGCTCTTCCATGTACACAATATTGTTAAGCTCAGACCAGGGTCACACAGCTGCGTTGGCAGCTTTTAGCGGGACTCGGCTAAATACTTAGATTTTCTCAGTGAAGCCGAGATCCGTCATCCCTACCGCTTCCTGGTGACGCAGCCCCTGGTTACCCGATGTTGATCATGGTAACCAGTTCACACATGAGGCTGCCTGGCATCCGCTTAAGGCAAGCAGCGTCTCCCTGTCCGCTCAGCTTAAGCGGACACTAGGCAGCCTGATGTGTAGATGGTTACCACGATCAACATCGGGTAACCAGGGGCTGCGTCACCAAGAAGCGGCGAGGATGACGGATCTCCGCTTCACTGAGAAAATCTAAGTATTTAGCGGAGTCCCTCTAAAAGCTGCCAACGCACCTGTGTGACCCTGGCCTTAATTGTCTTTTATCTCAACAGTTTATTTTTTTCTGAATTAGGCTTTCATCACACTAGTCTGGTATACCCTCTGCATTGCACATATTTTACAATCTCAATAATGATCTTTCACTGATCTCCTTATTCATAGCTAGAAATGTACAAATAACTTCTAATGTTTCAGTGTTCTCTGTATAATTGTCCTGGTTCCTTATCGGTTATCTCAGATTTCCTTAGATAAGGCCATCACTGGGATCCTGCATTTGTAGCCATACTTGTGTATAGAGCTCCTCTCTACATCTCCATTGCCTATGTGCAGGAGCATATGATCTGTCATAATATGCTCTACTCTGCAGAGAGAGCAGACGTTTGGGGTAAATGGGGTTGCCTTGACCAGCATACAAAGCAGTTGTGTGCCTCATTGCAGAGGAGAGCTGACCTTGTATCTTGGGCAGTCTGATGCAATCAAGACAAACTAAGGTCTCCATCTGTGAGAAGGTGGACCTGCGATCATGTTTTCCCCCTGAATACATCAATGGATAATAATAATAATAATGTATATGGAAATGTTGGTACGTTTTTATTAGTTTTCTATGATTCTGAGTGATTACACTTTTTTCCTCATGGCCACAGTACTAAAACTGGCCACAAGAGTTCATTGTTTTCCTCCTGATATGCTTAAGGTGGGTTTACACGTTGCGATATCGGCGTCCAACTCCGACCAAAAGTCACGTGGTTCGCGAGTTGGACCCGATATCGTTTGCACGTTGTACGGTGTGAACGTACAACGCGATTTTGGAACGATGGCAAAACGATATCGGGGGTCGAATGAGCGTGCTATTCAACCGCCCGATATCGGATGCTGGTTGTAGCTGCATCGTCCCGTCTGACAGCCCAACTCCGATGTGTACGCCCACGTCACCCATTCACTCTCATTAAATGGTCGTTCATGGGTTGGGGGGCGTACACATCGTCGGGACGTTGTATCCCGATATTGGGCTGTCTAAACCGGTGATGCGATGCAGGGAAAAGCGCGCTCAAAAAGAGCGCTCCCGCGTCGTTGGCTACGATATCGGCCCGATATCGGGACGTGTAAACCCACCATTAGATTTCCCTGTAAGCTGAAGGACCCAGTGTTCAGTGATAACAAGGTTAATATCCCAGCCAGCCAGGTGGGGGAAGAGTGATAGAGTTCAGGGAGATAGTAGTTCCTAATTTAGAGATTTGTGTATAGTGGAAGCAAAGGGGAGAAGACATATAGACAAAATGTGCAAGTAGACCATTCTCAGGATGCAGAGTTAGCTCTCCAGAAGCAGAAACGGCTTAGGTAACAGAGGGGACTCCTATGAGGCAAGCTTAAGAAAAGTGTGGAGAGAATGTTGGACAGCGGAAAGGGAACCTTAAGGTACCGTCACACATCGCCATATGGCTTCCATATCGCCTGCGATTTGACATGAGCGCGCACATTTCGGGCAATTTTTTGTAATCGCCGTGGAGCAGTGACACGTATCAATCTCGCATGCAATCTCCGGCGATCCAGCGTTCCGGAAATCGCCTGCAGAAGACAGGAAGTGATCTTCCCTTCACACATCGCCGCATCACACGCCACAATCATAGCAGTGGCATAGTAGTGATGTGGCTATACTGTTTCGATAGGGGCATGCTAGAGTGTGTTTCACCGCGCCCCTATCACTGCGATTGGTGGACAGAACTGTGCTCCCATTGGTCAGCCTTGTGTGAACGCATGGGTTATTAAATAAGGTGCCTCAGACACGGCCAGCCAATCGCAACTCAGTATCACCCACCAATCGCTGCAAATGCAGCGCAAAAAATCACCATCCACGCACGCCTACGAGATTGATTTCAGGATCGCTGTGTACGTCTCTATCGCCCTGTCACAGGACACGATCTGCTGAAATCACTTGCTAGATATCGCCTGATTGCCCTGCAGTGCAGGGCAATCAGGCGATGCTCCACCAGCGATTTCTCACCATAGAATCGCCCAGTCACACGCCACTACGCACATGTGATGTGGTTTCCACATCGGCGAATTCGGGAATTATCAGCGTTCCTGCCAGCGATATGGAGGCGTGTGACGGTATCTTTAGTGAAGAAAAGATACCCAGCTGAAGGACATTACAAGGAAAACAAAAAGTGGTTTGTTTAAGCGCTAAGGAAGGAGCAAAAGGAAAAGATTTATAGCATCCGAACCTTTATTGAGATTCCCTTATATGCCACGACGCGTTTCGACAGACTAGTAGCTGTTTTCCTCAGGTGATATAAGGGATTTTTACAACAATGCTTTAAATAGGAAATAGTAACTTGGTGGGCATGGACGGCGAGATCAGTGCGGAAGAAGAAGTGTCTAAGGGCTCGTTTTCGGAGGATCGGCCAGAGGAGGACTGCGTTGCGGCTGCTCCACGGCAGCCTGGTGAGAACACTGATTGTAATGTCGCATCTGTGTCAGGATCGGGCGGAGTTGAAAAGGGAGGGCTGGTTCTGGCGGGGGGATTGGCGTCGGGGGTTCATGTCGGTGGGGAGGTAATAGGTCAGTTGTTGTGTTTATTGCAGAGTCTGTTGGCTAAAGGGGGCTTACGTTGTTCAGGGTCTCCAGTGGGAGCTTGGGTCTGTCCGGCTGGGGTTGTGCCTAGCACAAGCGGTGAGGCAGCGTTACAGCGGGGTGTTGAATGGCAGGCGTCAACGGTGCCGGACACGGCAGTTGAGGCTGCTGGGGCAGAGAAGGAGAAAGAGGAGGCGGTAGTTAGGCTGGATGATAGGGCCAAGAGCGAGGTTTATGTGTGTTTTCAGAGCCCTTTGTCACAAAGTATTCACTGATCTTAGGGAGACCAGCCCAAGAAAACACTGCGGGCAGCTGGCTAAAGCGCTCAACACAGTGAATTCCTAGGCGCATTGCCTCCTGGGAATTATGAATATGCAAATAAGTCTGTGGAGCCTCGGTTAGGAGTCTCAAACACAGGACTAGCCAGATATCCTTCCAGGGAAGGACCCAGTATTTCCCTGGAAGGATATCTGGTTAGTCCTGTGTTTGAGACTCCTAACCGAGGCTCCACAGACTTATTTGCATATTCATAATTCCCAGGAGGCAATGCGCCTAGGAATTCACTGTGTTGAGCGCTTTAGCCAGCTGCCCGCAGTGTTTTCTTGGACTGGTCTCCCTGAGATCAGTGAATACTTTGTGATGTTGGTCTACTAGGCCTTGCTTCCACCTAGCCAGAATCCTACTCCACACTGATGAGGGGCAACACCCCGAAACAGCTGTCTGTGGATGGATACCTGGTCTTGGTATTCCCTTGTCATATCTCTAAGCTTGTAAAAGAGCTGGAAATTGACTAGAAGGGCCACTTAACATGGTGGTTATGGTGTTCTCCGCAAGGAGCCACCCCTTGACTGGGTTCTTCCCTGGAAGGATATCTGGCTAGTCCTGTGTTTGAGACTCCTAACCGAGGCTCCACAGACTTATTTGCATATTGAGAGCCCTTTGTGGGCGCATTTGAAGAAGGAAGTCAGGGAGAAGTTTTGGAGTGGGGAGTATGTTGAGATATTTTCGCTGCTCCCATTGGAGAAGTTCAACTTAGACAAGGTTTGACCTAGTGACTCCAAAAAAGAGAAGGAGGATGAGGAGAAGCGGCGGTATCGTTTTATTCCGCGAACGTTCGCAAACTGGTTGCAGGCCTTTGCTATCTTGGCGAGCGCCATTGGGCGCCTGAACACTGGAGCCTGAAAACTGTTCCGCTCTGTTTGGTTAACTGGATTCTATCGGGGAGACTAATAGAGTGTATGGGGGTCTGGCTTGGCTGCGCTATGACGAGGAGTTCAGGCAACGGAAAGCTCTGCGTTTGGATATGCGTTGGGATCACAAGGACATTTCCTAGTGGTTACGCTTATTGGCGGCTCCGGCGCAGCCCTTTCGGGGGATCAGGAGCAGGATCAGATCCCCTGGCCAGTTTTATGAAGGGGTGTTGTTGGCTATTTAATGAGGGACATTGTAAGTTTGGGGCGAACTGTCGCATCAAACACGAATGTTCAGGCTGTGGAGGTGGGCATAGTTTCGCCCGTTGTTTCAAGAAAGGAAAAGGTAAGGGGGGAGAGACGGTTCTGGTAAAAGGGAGGACCCCGGTGAGGGTAAAGGCGATGCAGCCATTCTTAAATAGGTACCCTGACGTTGACACTGTTACATTCTGTTTTTTTGTTTGGGTTTGTTATTCCATCTGACGCGGCGGGGGGTTCGTTTCGGCCAGGAAACTTGCGTTCAGCAAAGGCTCATTCAGGTGTTGTTGGGGAGAAGTTGAAGAAGGAGGTTGAGTTGGGAAGGATGGCGGGTCCTTTTTTGACCCCTCCTTGTCCGAATTTACGGGTATCCCCGCTGGGCGTGGTTCCAAAGAAGGAGCCGAACAAGTTTCAGTTGATCCATCATTTGTCGTACCCGGCTGGGTCATCGGTTAATGATGGTATTGCACCTGAATTGGCAGCAGTTTGTTATGTTTCATTTGACAAGGCTGTGGAGTTGGGGAGGAAGGCAGGACTGGGGCCATTGATGGCGAAGTCGGATGTGGAGGCGGCATTTCGGTTGTTGCCCTACATCCGGGGAGTCAGCATTTATTGGGCTGTATTTGGGATGAACGTTTTTATGTTGACCGTTGTTTGCCAATGGGGTGTTCAATTTTGTGTTCCTATTTTGAGGCGTTTAGTTTGTTTGTTGAATGCGTGGTAAGGGATGTTTCGGGTATGGATTTGATTATCCATTGTTTTAATTACTTTTTTCTGTGTGGGGCCGGCGGGTTCCCCTGTTTGTGCTGGACTGTTTGCCCTGAAGGAGGTTGCGGGTCGTTTTGGTATCCCGTTGGCTCCGGACAAAACGGAGGGACCAGCAACGGTGATGCGTTTTTTAGGGATTGAGATTTATTCGGTGGCTCAGGAATGTCGGCTTCCTGTTGATAAGATTGTAGATTTGAGTCGTTCAGTCACAGACATGTGTAAGGCTAAAAAGGTTCATCTTAAGGCGGTACAATCCTTGTTGGGCAAACTTAATTTTGCTTGTCGAATTATGCCAATGGGTAGGGTTTTTGCGAGGCGGTTGGCATTGACTATGGCGGGCAAAACGTGCCCGGTGCATTTTGTTCGGGTCACCAAGGACATTAAGAAGGATCTACGAGTATAGGATGTCATTTTGTGGGAATATAATGGTGCCCAACAAGGTGCTGCAGTTGTTCACGGATGCGTCGGGTTCTTTGGGGTTTGGAGTCTTTTTCAGGGGCCATTGGTGCGCGGGTGGGTGGCCAGAGCTGTGGCGAAAAAGAGGTTTTGTGTGGAACCTTCCATTGTTGGAGATTTTTCCCATTGTAGTGGCTGTGGAATTGTGGGGTCAGGAATTTGCCGGCAGAAAAGTCGGTTTTCATTGTGACAACATTGCGATGGTATCAATGCATTGTTTCATGCTTCCGGGGGAAGGTGCCCTAGGGTGAATCCACTGGGCCGTGGTACCGAACTCCCCTGGGTGAGCTGATCCTAGTTTACCTAACTCCTATACAGGGATTGTCAGGGGCAAGCCAAGGGGGTCTAAGTACCACATCAGCTAGTACCAGGGGGGCGGCTCGTAAGGTTAGCCTATACTGAGGCACAGCTAAAGATTCCGGGATAGCAGAGTACAAAGCTAGGAGAACGGGAATGGTACTACCGGGGAAGAGCACAGCAAAGGTTCCAGGACACAGAGTACAAGGAAGGCCTGACCAACAGCCAGCAAAGCAGAAGCTCAACTAACACAATAAT
Source organism: Allobates femoralis (assembly GCA_033576535.1). Taxonomy (NCBI): domain Eukaryota; kingdom Metazoa; phylum Chordata; class Amphibia; order Anura; family Aromobatidae; genus Allobates; species Allobates femoralis. The sequence goes on from JARQOC010000009.1 coordinate 142,225,367, forward strand.
CAGGCACCTCCCATCAACGTCGTTGATGTGACCCAGGACTTCGAACGGACCGATATAACAAGGCCCCAACTTGTAGGATCAGACAATTGGGAAGAAAATGGTGTGTCACAGTCCGCGCTGCCACGATCATCCACTCAAAAAAACACGTGAAGATGGAACTTCAAATGAACTCCTTTATTTCCTCCTTCCTCCAATAAAGGAGTTCATTTGAAGTTCCATCTTCACGTGTTTTTTTGAGTGGATGATCGTGGCAGCGCGGACTGTGACACACCATTTTCTTCCCAATTGTCTGATGTTTCTCCGCACTTGTGTGGAAGGTGGAAGTCCTGCAGCAGCTATCTGGTAACCATCTTACACGCCTTCAAGCCAGTTGTGGGTGACACAACTGCCCCAGGTGAGTGAACCCTTGTGCTCACCGCCCTCACACTTAGTGCCACATTGATAGGGCACTATTGCGCCTCTTGTTCCCCCCCCTTTTTTATCTTGATCCAACTTGTAGGATGGCACCTTTAGCCTGACGTATCTGGAAGAAAGCCACACTTTATCGCCTGGGAGGAAAGATGGCGAATCCAGACATTTATTATCGGCATGCCCTTTCATCCTGCCGGAGGCTTGTGTAAGAGCGTCTCTGGTCTCTCTCCAAATCCTGGAGAAGTCCATGGATGATGCATCAGCTGCCTGGTTGCCGGACGCTGAGGAGATCGGAAGAGGTAACCCAGGGCGTGCGAATACCACGAAAAAAGGGAATTTAGCTGATGACTCACTAGAGTCATTGTTGTATGCGAATTCCCCCCAAGGAAGGAGACAGGTCCAGTTATCGTGATGAGTGATGGCGAAGTGCCGAAGATAGGTGGTGAGCACTTGGTTAATGCGTTCCACCTGCCCGTTGGACTGAGGATGACAGGCAGAGGAGAAGTCCAACGTGATGTCCATATGCTTGCACAGCGCCCTCCGGAACCGGGAAGTGAACTGGACTCTCCTATCGGACACGATATGGCGAGGAAATTCATGGAGCCGGAAGATGTGTTCAATGAATATCTTGGCCAACTCAGGAGCGGATGGTAGACCGGGTAAAGGAACGAAGTGAGCCATTTTGGAGAAGCGATCCACGACTACCCATATGACCGTACAGCCGGAGGAGCAAGGGAGATCTGTAATGACATCCATCGCTATATGTCGCCAAGGAACCAATGAGACCGGAAGAGGCAGTAGACATCCAGCCGGCAACTTTCTGGACAACTTATTTCTAGCACAAGATGGACATGAGGCAACGAAGTCCTGGAAGTCTTGACGGATAGTAGGCCATCAATAGTGACGAGTGATCAAAGAAAGACTTTTTAACTCCAACGTGACCGGCAATTTTCATCGAGTGTCCCCATGATAGGACATTCCTCCTTTGATTCTGGGCGACGAATGTCTTACCCTGTGGAAGTCCAGCTACACGTAAAGGAGCCACAGTGATTATTTTGGTAGCATCGACGATATGGAAGGGCTCATCTTCCACATCCGACGGCTGGAAGGACCGCAACAGGGCATCAGCCTTGACATTTTTACTGCCAGGTCGGAAGTGCAGTTCAAAATTGAAACGTGCAAAGAACAGGGACCACCGGTACTGCCGGGGGTTGAGCCTCTGAGCAGACTGGAGATAAGCCAGGTTCTTGTGGTCAGTGAAGATTATGAATGGGTGGACAGCACCCTCGAGGAGGTGTCGCCACTCCTCCAGTGCCAATTTGATGGCCAGCAATTCACAATCCCCCATTGAGTAATTGCGCTCTGATGCGGTAAATGCCTTAGAGAAGAACCCGCAGGTGACTAACCGACCCAAAGAGGATTTCTGGGAGAGGACAGCCCCCGCTCCTATGGAGGAGGCGTCTACCTCTACAATAAACGGTCTGTTTAGCTCTAGTTGGTGCAAGGTAGGAGCCTCGGAGAAGGAGCGTTTTAAGGAGGAAAAGGCGTTTTCAGCCTCTGGGGTCCATGTACAAGCTTTTGCTCCCTTACAGATGAGAGCCGTGATGGGCTTGATCAGGGACAAAAAATAGGGAATGAATTGACTGTAATAATTCGCAAAGCCAAGGAACTGCTGAATAGCCTTAGTCCCCACAGGACAGGGCCACTTCAGAACAGCGGAGAGCTTCTCAGGATCCATCCGTAATCCGAAATCAGAGATGATGTATCCGAGGAAGGGCAACGAGGTCTGCTCAAAGACACATTAGTCCATCTTGGCGTACAACCGATTCCTTCTCAGTCACAGGCGGACTTGCCGTACGTACCGTCTATGAGAGGACAAATCTGGAGAGAAGATGAGGATGTCGTCCAAATATACCACCACACAGGTGTACAACAAATCACGGAATATGTCATGGACGAACTCTTGAAATACTGTGGGAGCGTTACACAACCCGTACGGCATGACCAAATACTCATAATGGCCGTCCTGGGTGTTGAAAGCTGTCTTCCATTCATCTCCGGCACGTATGCAAACCAGGTTGTAGGCTCTTTGTAGGTCCAATTTCGTAAAGATTAAGAGATATGTGTGACTTGTTGCGCATGTGGTGTTCCCACCCAGGTTTGATTGTGGTATGGTCGGACAAGGCTGCGAGGGGACCATGGAGGTTTGGGAGATCGGTAGATAAGATAAACAAAGCAAGGGTCAAGGTGAACAAAGCGTTGGCAGCTTTTGTAGCCCATAATGGTAGGATTGTGGTGCGTCACAAAGAGTTGGAGTCTGCTTCGAGGGAATATTTGAAGGCTGATTTGGTACACTTGACGGATATAGGTATGGATATGTGGATGTTGGGCTTGAGAGAGGGTGTTGAGCGAGCGCTTGGTGTGTGGCGGGTCCAGGCCAAGTAAAGAGTCACTTGACCTGTCCTGTGGTGGGGATCTACTTTTGGAATGGGGAGCTGAGCCAATTGAAAGGTAGAGTGGCTCAGGTTAAAGGTATCTTGCAGGCAAGGGGCTCTGCAAGGTCGGGGTATTGGTTCTAGGTAACCAATACCTCGTCCCTGGGGTTGGTGTTTTGCAGCCAGGGACAAGGTTTAGAGGCTTCTGGACCAGGCCTAGGGCCTATCCATGGGTGATTTGAGGGTGCCTGTTGTTTATATCGGGACGCCTGATGGACGGCGTACCCATTTAATTTTTATTTAGATTGTAAAACAATAGGCAATAAAGGCTGCTGTGGCCAATTTGTTTAAACCAAGTCACTGGCAGTGTGGTGTGTTTATTTAATGGTAAAGAGTGGTTCGTATTATGTGATGGTCAATTAACGACCGGGGAATCCTCCCTCGATTGTCATGCATACTGCACTAAACCACAGAAATATCTGAGCTTTTGCAACTTCTTGCAGTGTTTCTGCCTGCTGTGTGACAAGCTTGCCTCTTTTTTCCATAGTCACTCAAAATACTATGGTGAATATAACCCAACAGTTCCAAATCTCTGCCTTGAATAATAGTGAAGTTCCCCCACCCTCCTCGGTCAGAAGTCCTGATCCTTCATACATTGAATAGGAACACCCAGAACAAGTATTAAAACAGAACTCAGTAGAGGTGCAGAAAAACTGAAAGTGGAGCAATGACCCATTAAGTGTGTATTGCTACTTTATACAAAAGTTGGGAAACAAAATAACTCACTTTTCATCAGAATCCCCATCGTCAGGCTGAAAATCACCACAAGGACCAGAAGAATGGCAATAATAATGAGAATGGGGACGCGATGTGTCCGAAATCTTCTGCTCTGTAGAGAAACTGAAAAAAAAAATACAATTAACCATTTGCTAGAGAAATTCTCATTATGCAGTGTGTAAATGGTGTATCTTTGGTATGGTAAAGGACAATATGCCGCTTTGTAGTCAGATATTCAATAATTAGCTATTTTTATTATTATTATTATTATTATTATTTATTTATAGAGCACCATTGATTCCATGTTGCTGTACATGAGAAAGGTGATACATAGAAACAAGTTAAAAATACAATGAACAAACTAACAGTGACAGACTGATACAGAGGGGAGAGATGACCCTGCCCTTGCGGGCTTACATTCTACAGGGTAATGGGGAGAGAAACAGTAGGTTGGGTCTGCTCGAGTGGTGGTGGAGCGCCGAGTCCTGTAGTGGCAGAGCGCCAGGTCCAGTGGTGGTGAGGTGGCACTGTGGTCATTGTAGGTTGTAGGCTGTTTTGAAGAGGTGGGTTTTCAGGTTCTGCTTGAAGGTTCTGAGTGTAGAGGACAGATGTTTTGAGGTGCACAATTCCAGAGGATGGGGGATGTTCGGGTGAAGTCTTGTAGATGGTTAGATGAGGAACGTACAAGTGTGGAAGAAAGGAGAAGGTCTTGGGAAGATCGAAGATTATGAGTTGGATGATATCGGGAGATTAGATCAGTGGTATATGAGAGGGACAGATTGTGGACGGCTGTGTAAGTCAATGTTAGTATTGTTGAATTGGATACGCTGGGGAATTGGGAGCCAGTGGAGGGATTTGCAGAGGGTAAAAGTGGAGGAGCAGCAAGGAGAGAGATGGATTAATCGGGCAGCAGAGTTAAGGACAGATTGGAGAGGTGCAAGAGTGTTAGCAGGGAGGCCGCAGAGGTGGAGGTTGCAGTAGTCAAGATGAGAGATGATATTAATTTGCTCATCTTTAGAGTTATTTTTCTTTCTAGATACATGTGAGTAGTTATAATGTGATGTGTATCTGGTGGTATTTGGTAATTACGAGTTTACGACATGATTTATTCTGTTTTGTTATGCTCATAAAAAGGAATAAATAAAGAATTCTAACAAAAAGATGGGAGATGATGAGGGCATGCCCTTGTAGTTTAATAGATGGAGGGGGGTTGAGGAAGGGACGGATTCTGGAAATATTTTTGAGTTGGAGGCGGCAGGTGGTGGTGAGTGCTTGAATGTGTAGATTGAAGGATAAGGCAGAGTCAAGGATCACTCCAAGGCAGCAGACTTCAGGTACAGGGCAAAGTGTGATATAATTTATTGTGATAGATAGATCAGGTAAGGTAGGTGCCCGAGATGGGTGAAAAATTATGAGTTCAATTTTGTCCCCTTTAGCTTAATGAAGCGAGAGTAGAATGAGTATATGGCTACTAGACACTGGGATTCTGGACCAGAGAGGTTACATCTGGGCCAGAAATGTAGATCTGAGTGTCATTAGCGTACAGATAGTACTGGAATCCATGGGACTTTTATGAGTTGTCCTAGGCCAAGGGTATAGATTAAAAAGAAGGGGTCCCAGGACAGAGCCTTGAGGGACTCCAACAGAGACGGGATGGGGTGAGGACGTCGTGTGGGAGTGGGAGACACTAAATGTGCGGTTGGAAAGGTAAGAGGAGATCCAGGAGAGGGCAAGGTCAGTGATGTGAATGGAAGAGAGGATCTGTAATAGGAGGCTGTGGTCGACTGTGTCAAATGCAGAGGACAGGTCAAGAAGGAGGAGGATGGAGAAGTGTCTGTTAGCTTTAAGTAGCTGGTAAGTAGGTTGTTAGTAATTTTGGTTAAGGCGGTTTCGGTGGAGTGGTGAGGGCGGAAACCAGATTGAAGGTTGTCATTGAGAGTTGGATGAGAGGTGGGATGTGAGTACAGTGTGGACATGCTTTTCAAGAAGTTTAGAGGCCAATGGGAGTAGCGATATGTGGCGGTAGCTGGAGGTGGAGGCCGGGTTGAGAGATGGCTTCTTCAAGACAGGTGTAATTGTTGCATGTTTGAAAGTGGAAGGAAATGTACTGGAGAATAGTGATATATTGAAGAGGTGGGTTAGGGCAGGGAGAAGCGTGGTGGTTGGGGAGGAAGTGGGATAGGATGGAGTCACAAGTGGTGAGGTGTGATTTGGAGAGGAGGTGTACAAGTTCTCCTTCAGTGATGGGGGAAGGAGGGTTAGTGGGGGAGGGGAGTGGTCTGATATACATAAGGGTTGTGATGGTTGGGTAGCAAAGACTTGTCTGATCTGATTGATCTTGTTGGTGAAGTGTGTTGCGAAGTCTTCTGTAGAGATATGAGAAGTAGGAGGGGGCAGTGGAAGGCAGAGGAGGGAGTTTAATGTGTTGAATAACTGCATGGGGTTGTGTGATAAAGAGGATATGAGGGTAATGAAGGAATTCTGTTTAGTGGTAGTGAGTGTTGACTTGAATTTGAGAAGTGCTTGTTTGAATGCAGTGTAGTCTTCTTGTGAATGTGTTTTCTTCCAGTGCCGCTCAGCAACCCTAGAGTCTCGCCGCAGCTTTTTAGTGGTGTCTGTTTGCCAGGGTTTGTCTGTTAATTCGTCATGTTCTGCCGTGAATGAGAGGGGCAACTACATCAATCGCTGCTGTGGGTGTAGAGTTGTAGTAAGCTGTACAGTGTTGGCCAAAAGTATTGACACCCCTGCAGTTCTGTCAGATAATACTCAGTGTCTTCCTGAAAATGATTGCAATCACAAATTCTTTGGTATTATTATCTTCATTTAATTTGTCTTCAATGAAAAAACACAAAAGAGAATGAAGCAAAAAGCAAAACATTGATCATTTCACACAAAACTCCAAAAATGGGCCAGACAAAAGTATTGGCACCCTCAGCCTAATACTTGGTTGCATAACCTATAGCCAAAATAACTGTGATCAACCGCTTCCGGTAACCATCAATGAGTTTCTGACAATGCTCTGCTGGAATTTTAGGCCATTCTTCTTTGGCAAACTGGATTTTGTCAGCACCACAAGAGGTGGTACACACAGGGAGAGACCTGTCAATAAACCAGAGAGGTGTTGATAGAGGCCGACCGGGGTGGTGTAAGACTGCTCTAGTCTATGCCTATGGTCCCTGTATCTGACAATTACGGTATACTAGTGCATCTCAATGAATTAGAATATCATCAAAAAGTAAATTTATTTCAGTAATTCAATACATAAAGTGAAACACATATATTATATAAGTTCAAAGAGAGGAAACCAGGGCACTGCAAGAATAGCATAAAACACTGCACATATAAGTCCTATATAGAACAGTGTGGACACATTCTCGGACGGTGGTGTTCGACCGGAAGAATCGGCAACCAGCCGCGAAACGGTGCCCGTCGTCGCTCCACTCACCATTCCCTCCCTCCCCCCAAGTCTGCAATATGACTGCTTTTTCCTGTAACTGGATGCAATAAATAGAAGATCTTATTCACGGTGAGTGCCGCATATTTTTTCTGCTTAATTACATATATTATATAGCGTCATTACACACAGAGTGATCTATTTCAAGTCTTTATTTCTGTTAATGTTGATGATTATGGCTTACAGTCAATGAAACCCAAAAGTCATTATCTCAGAAAATTAATGTAGGGAGGATGAAGGATTAAAAACCATGCTACGGTATTCCACAAGACATCAAATTGTGAATATAATATTGATGTATTAGTCAACGCATTTCAGGGCTCCCAGAAACTCCCTGAAACATGACATTATGATATTAATTTTTGGCGATATTCTAATTCATTGTGATGCACTAGTGGGTCTGAACTGTGGTTCCTATTTGTGCGATTAGGGACTTTTTAGTCTGTACAGGAACCAGTAGGGTGTGGGTCCAAATTCAAAGGTTTAGGGTTTATTCCTCCCTGTGACCACCACAACCATCAAGTTGGTAGCAGCTACATCTGTATCTTAGCATTCTCTTATAAGACATATAAAGGGAACCTATCAGCCCAAATCATCACCTTTATGAATCAGTGCCGCTGCATGATCTCAACCAGGTATGTTTTCCTCTGAAACATTCTGGCATTTCAGAGAAGGTCCGTAGACCATAGGAGAGATGAGATTAGTTGGGTGTGGCCCCCAGCCGGCTTCTCCCTGCACCACTCCAAATGATTGACAAGTCTCTCACGTGTGTACATAAGAAAAACCTGTCAATCAACTAGGGAGAAGCCGGCTAGGGGCAGTCAGGCAGCCAGGCTCTGAGTCATGCTGCTAGCGGTTGGGGCAACATAAATTGACTTTTAGGTTTCCTTTAAAGGGTTATTCTCACAATCTCTTTATTTGTCACAAAGCACAGTAAATCACTTATTGTTAATGTACAGACTAAACCCAGTATGAAGTTTCTTTTTTGCACCTCGTGTACTTTTTTTATCTCTATCTGCCTGTCTGGGCATCCACCTTCACAAAGCTGAATAGGATATTTGTTTCTGTTAAAACTACATTTTCCAGCAGCACTTGGTTCTCCTTAGTGGCGTAGATAGATCCCTCTACCCTCTCCTTTGTGCTCCAACTCTCTGAGTTATCATCAAACTAATGTAAGGACATAATTCATCTTATGCCTCTGTGCTCTGTCTGCTCCTGTACAATACCCTGACTCTGTTATCTTCATGTACATCAGTATAGCTACTTATGTGCTTTTACATAACTGTTAGCTAGCTTGTAGTAGAGCTCAGCTCAGCACTCCTGCACTCCTCCACATTGAAGCTTGTAATAACTATTCAATGCAGAGCTGAGCTGTGTTTCCTACTAGTTATTAATCTGTGATGTGAAACTGCAAATGGTGCTCTGTTGGTTCTTCAACAGTTAATTTTTTACAGATTTTTAAAGTTTTAAATAAGTGCGAATTTTGGCCTGGTATGGCTTTACATTTTCTATCATATTTTTCTTGCCTGCATTAATTGATGAATTTATATGAAACATCCAATCTTGTACCGGCCCAAGATTTTTTCTTGTTGTGTGTCCAGTTTTTTTAAAAGGATTGTAACAGCAGATATTATAAAATATTGTTCCTTGAGAAGTTGCAGCCATTGGTGTGTGAGAAAAATACAGTTAATATTAAGGAAGATGGGTAATAAAAATAAAGATTTACAGAATGCTTGAGATAGAACTGTGTTACTATAAAGTGAGTTTTAGGGCTAGCGCATACGCAGCTTTTTCTGTCTGCGGATAAACGCTGCGGTTTTGGCAGCTTTTTTCTACCAAGTTTTTACCACATCTGCATTAGTTTTAGAGCTTCAAAGCTTTGTATGTCTTGACATACCTGGACATGTTCACTCTTGAACAAACAATAGTCTGTACAAAGGCATCTAGGGACTCCGTGCACTACAATATTGGCGAGTGTGTTTACAGATTGAGTAAATTTGTATTAATAATTTAAATGTTTTCTTATTAAGGGCTAATAAAAACACCACTATTCTGAGTGATCATCGTTCAGTAATACACCCTCCATTGATTTCAATGGAGTTAAACACATGCAGTGTTTTTTGAAACACTGAGTGAGTAAATCACTGCTTGCACTAATTTTTAATCACTACAATAAATGCAGCATTTATCACTATTTATACAAAAAAAAGCTGCCATCATTTTCACTAGCGATTAAAAAAACTAATGCAGATGTGGTGAAAACTTGGTAGAAAAAAGCTGCCAAAACTGCAGAGTTTATCCGCAGACAGAAAAAGCTGTGTATGCGCTAGCCCTAATACTCACTTTATAGTAACACAGTTCTATCTCAAGTGTACTGGAAATCTTTATTTTTATTACCCATCTTCTTTAATATTAACTGTATTTTTCTCAAACAGTAATGGCTGCTACTTCTCAAGGAACTCTATTTTATCATATATGCTGTTACAATCCTTTTAAAAAAAAACTGAACACACAACAAGAAAAAATCTTAGGCCGGTATAACATTGGATGCTTCATATAAATCCATCAATCAATGCAAGCATGAAAAATATAATGTTATAGAAAATGTAAAGCACACCAGGCCAAAATTCACACTTTTTTAAAACTTAAAAAATCTGTAAAAAATTAACTGATGAAGAAAAAAAATCAAAACTTTTAATTTGTTATGACCTAAAGTTGTACTTCATATAGAAAAAAAATAAGAAAAATATAAACATGTGAGGTAAAAAAAAAATTAATATTTAGATCACTTGATATGGAATGACCCATTGACGCTATAATAGTTAAATCTTTTAAAATATAATCCCATTGCGATCCCAACTTGAATTTTGGTACAGATGTGGCTAAGAGCACAGCAGACCTGTGTGCATTTTAGAAATTTCTAAATGAAACCGATTTTTTGGAAATGTGTTTTGAAATTTTGCGTTCACATGGGTGAAATATTAACAAAGATACTCTTGTGACATATCTGGCCAAAGCCTGTACAGTTCTGAGTAGATTGGTGTTTATTTTGTTTCTCTATCTTATTTGTAGCCTGAGTTAAGAGGAGAAATGTAAAGGCAGGCAACTCCGAAATTTACACTTTTTCAGAACTTTAAAAATCAATAAAGAAAAAATTTTTTAGAATTTTTTTCTCTTCACATTTTGCATTGTCTGACATGCTATTATCAAATAAGAAAATCTCAAAAGAATTAAAAATATAGAGGTAATAATCATTGGTTCATTTGACATCATGGAATGACCCTTATGCTAGATGACAATCATAAACTGCATTGTTTAAAAAGAAAATTGAGTCATTGAATAATTTTAGATTGATGAAAACTAATTAGGAAATGAGATAACTTGGAACATTTAGAATGAAATATTTATGTGATGTATTCTTATGGTCTGCCAATTTTACACCATTTCTACCATGTGGTTGGCTTACTTCCTGTCACTTCTTGTCAAAGTGTAGAAAGCATCTGAGTACAGTGACAACCGTCTGCTAGAGGTGATTGATAGGTCTCTTCGTGTATATAGGCAAAGAACTAGAATGAAACTTAGCAGATTTTGCGGGCGCTTTAGATATGGATAGGCAGGAGAAGCAGGATTTATAAAAACCTTTTCTTTAATGGATCAGTTGGTCAAATGGTCACGTCCTTACAACACATTTCGGTGGATAAGTCCGCCTTCGTCAGATGATCCGCCAAAACGCGTTGTGAGGAAGTGATCATTTGACCAACTTATCCATTAAAGAAAAGATTTTCTTAAATCCTGCTTCTTCTGCCTATCCATATCTAAAGCGCCCGCAAAATCTGCTAAGTTTCATTCTCCCTCTCTGTTTTACACCTCTAGGTGAGCGGAGCGGTTCCGCTTGTTATGGAGAGCTGTCGGTGCACAGGACCTATGCGGGAGAAAAAGCAAGAGGACCTGCGGTGATGTCGACGCCTCGTGATGAGTCACGTGACTGGCCGGAGTCCAAACCTCTAAGGGGGAACGGCATCGGGTGCACGAGACACACTGAAGGCCTTTTCACCGTGGTTATGCGGATGGCATAACCACACAAGGTGAGTTATAACCCACATTAGGTCCTCACTAGTCCACCTGTTAATATACCAGTAGCGCTCCCTCCTTTCTATCTTTTGTTTCGTATATAAAGGCAAGGAAGAGACCTCTCAATCACCTGCAGTGGTGCTGGGTAGAGCCAGAATTTTCTCTGACTATGGTCTCTGGGCCAGATATTCAAAGTACGTTTTTTCCAAAATGCCAAAGCTTTCCAGAGATTGTTATACCTGGTGAAATTGTGGCACCCCAGGGTTCATGTGCCACAGTAACACCACAAAGGGTCAACTCCCCACACAACCCACAACACTACACTAGCGCCTCCAGGCCAGAAGGGTGAGCTAAAGCTGCTTCCGTATATATTCTGGTGTGGAGAGGAAGTGGGCAGTTCAGTTCCCAGGAGAACTGAGGAAGACGGACGTGGGTGTAAAAGAGCTGCGTTAGGCTCACCCCACGGTCCACTGTCCAGTTCCAGGCTGGCCAAGGTCTGAGGAAAGGAGAAGGAGTAGAGAGGAACACACCTGGGAGACTGAGTTCCCTGAGACACGCCCCAGAGAAGCGCAAAGAACAGATACCGGATCCGGGATTGTGTCTGACACAAACAGCACAGTGAACACCGGAATAATGAAGGTCTCACATCTTCACTGTACCACAGCGAAGCAACACGGCAGGGTCAAGAACACAGAATAAGACTCAAGTTGCCTAGCAAGTTGGTACCCGTGAGGGGAGAAAGGTCCAGCAGCTTAGCTAAAGTGGCAGCAGGGCCACACACACACAGCGCAGAAACAGGGAGCCAAAGGACCCGGCCAGGGTGGGAGCAAAATGGCCCCTGCACAGACTCCGTGGACAGTACTCAACTGATATACCATCTTCAGTAAAAGACTTGGAAAACTACAAAACCATGAGTCTGTGTAATCCTTGTAAACCCTGTCCTCCCTCACGAACTGTTTCATCACTACTGCCTCGGGGACGAGGATCTACCCGTGGAGAGCCGTGACTTCACAGGCTGCCATCCATCATCCCCAGATGTTCTGCAGCAGCGGTGGTCAACCTGACCACATACCATGGGTGGCGTCACAACTTTCTACCCAGTAAATAACCCCAACATTTACTTGTGGGCTCGGGACACAGTCCGGACTAAGACCGCCGTGATAACCCCCGTGATACCCCGGTCTGGTACCGAGTAACCCATTCCAGTGGGCTCCACACAATCATCAAGTCAGGCTACGAAGCAAATGAACGAATGAATCACCTGCTAGATTCTAGAAAACATTCACATGGCTATGGATTTATGTAATTTTTCTTTCATGCAGTTTATGATATCTGTGTGGCTCTAAGATAAGGCATAAAGGAAAGGTAAAACATTGAAGAATAATGTTACTATATTCAAAGAATTGTTTCCTTAAAGGGATATTCCATTTTAGAAAATGATGTGTACAGATTGGGTATGCCATCACTTCATTACCCGTGCGGCCCAGAGGTCAGATCCTGGAAAGTGCAAATGTCTTTCCTCACAGGGAATTACACTTACAATTAACTGGTGGCTGGGCCAGAACTATATAAAGAAAAGCAAAACAGGGGCGTCCCTTTATTGTTAGGATGTTGGGGGTCTCAGAGATCACAGCTCCACCAACCATAATGTGGTACACCATCACTTTTTTAAATTTGAAATACCCCTTCATCATTTTTGGAGTAATGAATTCAGACTCTCATTCCCTGTCCCTGCATTGTTATGGTACACAATTTGGTTCTTTTCAATAAAGTGAAGATAGAATTTGCTTTCCTCAGTCTGATTCTTCTGGTAATTTGCAGTAAAGTTTTTAATGTTTTGAATGTAAAAATAATTTTACCTTTCAATTTTTTATTCTTACCGGAGCTGACCTGACAGGAGCGTGGGACAAAATCTCTGTCTGAGGACGATCCTGATGATAATAGCTCTGACACAGGGTCAAACACAAGGTTGCAGTACTTCACCTGTCAAAGTAGGGAAAAATCTCATGAGTGAGAAACTAAAAAGAAGATATTAAGGCAGAGAATAGAATATATTTTATCTGAACTTTGTAAAGTGTTTAGAGAGGATGGTGATGTGATGTTGAGGATGTTTTGTGTGACAGTAAGAGCAGCACACCTTGAGATGGAGATGTGGTGAACAGCCATCCCGCCCATCTCTTTAGCTGTTCACAAAAACCCGTCCCAGTTGTAAAAGAAAATAATATTTCTCAGCAGCTATGCTGCTGGAGCTTAACATCCGGGTTCATATCACCAAATAAAAGTATTTGGATGATACACATCTCCCCTCTTATACTAAATGTGTGTTAATCTTAGATTTAAAAATATGTGTAAATGTATCACACCTATGCATTTATGTAAATAGGATATTTAGATAGTGACCCTCAAGATATATGTAAAGTGCTATTGAAATAATAGTACTATATAAAAGAATTAAATTAATATTACAATGATAAGCTATGTTATATAGCTCTTAGCTATGTATGTAGTTGAAATCTATATATCTGTGGCTCTAATATTTTTTTTTTAATGTTTTTTTTTTTTTGTATCTATATACCTATGTTTGTTTCTATTTATGTATATGTGTATCTGACATATCTATGAAACAGACTATTTACCGTATATACTCGCGTATAAGCCAAGTTTTTCAGCCGAAAAATTGGGCTGAAAAGTCCCCCCTCGGCTCATACACGAGTATACCAATGGCAGGCCGCCCGCCCGCCACCCCCATCAGTATACATGCGCCCCCCCATCAGTATCCAGGGGCCCCCCTCTTGCTCCGCAAACCTGTAAAGTAAAATCATTATACTTATCACTTTCCTGTCGCCGCCGTCCCCGCCGCTGCCATCACGCTCCTCCGGCTTCATCCGTCTTCTTCCGGCTTCCTCTGGTCGGAGCAGGCAATGACGTCATTGTCTGCTCCAGAGGAAGCCGGAAACGCTGGATGAAGACGGAGGAGCACGATGGCAGCGGCGGGGACGGCGGCGACAGGACAGTGATAAGTATAATGATTTTACTTTACAGGTTTGCGGAGCAAGGGGGAGCCCTGGATACTGATGGGGGGGCGCCTGTATACTGATGGGGGTGGCAGGCAGGCTGCTGCTGTATATACCTCTGGGGCTGTTGTATACTACTACTGGGGCTGCTGTATACTACCACTGGGGCTGCTGTATACTACCACTGGGGCTGCTGTATATACCTCTGGGGCTGCTGTATATACCTCTGGGGCTGCTGTATATACCTCTGGGACTGCTGTATATACCTCTGGGGCTGCTGTATATACCTCTGGGGCTGCTGTATACTACCACTGGGGCTGCTGTATACTACCACTGGGGCTGCTGTATACTACCACTGGGGCTGCTGTATATACCTCTGGGGCTGCTGTATAGACCTCTGGGGCTGCTGTATATACCTCTGGGGCTGCTGTATACTACCACTGGGGCTGCTGTATACTACCACTGGGGCTGCTGTATATACCTCTGGGGCTGCTGTATACTACCACTGGGGCTGCTGTATACTACCACTGGGGCTGCTGTATACTACCTCTGGGGCTGCTGTATACTACCACTGGGGAGGCCTGTATACCCCTGGGGGGGCCTGTATACCACACTGCTGGGGGCTGTATACCTGTGCTGGGGTCCACCCTCGGCTTATACACGAGTCAATATGTTTTCCCAGATTTTGGGGGCAAAAGTAGGGGGGTCGGCTTATACACGAGTATATACGGTATGTATAATATATCTATCAGCTTATCAAATCTTTATGTATTACACTATGTATAATATTATCTATATCAATGTTAAATGCAGGTATTATTGATATGTGATATATCTATCTACAAGTCCATTAGCGAAGAGGTTAAATTATTTTAAAGTAAAACATTTTTGTAAACAATATTTCGAGTAAATACCGTATTTTTCGCTTTATAAGACGCACCGCATTATAAGACGCACCCAGATTTTAGAGGTGGAAAATAGGGAAAAAAATATTTGTAGCAAAAAATGACTTTGATATGACACTCAGGCCCTGCGACCAGTCAGTGTTGGCGTCTGTTTCCTTCGGATGCAGGTGCAGCATGTGAGCAACACCAATGACTTCTGCTCCAGTGTCTGTTGGCGGGGAGACAGACGCCATCACTGACTGGTCAGAGGGCTGAGTCTCATATTAATATCACATGGGACACGACTATGCAACTTCTGATAACGTTGGAACTGCTGCAGAATCAGGGGTATGGGTGCGTGCACACAATGAGTATACGCAGCCTTTTGGACGCAGCGTCTTGCTGCTGTGTCCAAAATGCTGCGTAGTACAGTACAAGCATAGTGGATGGGATTTGTAGAAATCCCATACTCACTATGCTTCATCCGACCGCAGCATTCTGACAGCTGCGGTGTGGGTTGCCGGCAGTCCGCTCCTTCTCAGCATGTTCATTTCATGCTGTGGAGTTGGAAGCGGCTCCCATCGGGGAACTGCAGGGAGAAGCCGCCCTGCACCCGCCGCACATGGTGAGTACAGGGCAGCTGCGGTCTCCCTGCCTCCACATGTGGCTTCACTTATGTCCGGAGGAGCTGCGTCCAACACACAGCTACTCCCGACTGTGAGCGCACACCCTTAGTATGGTCTTTATTACTTTTACAAGGGCCAACAAGATGAATGAGATGGGATTTGTTCATGTAGTAACAATCCCTTTAAGAACTATCACTCCCAGCATGTACTGTAGATCCTATAGCATGCTTGGAGTTCTAGTTAAGCACAGTATTGGTAGTGTTAACTTTACTTTATTAGTTATGTTACATATATGTTATGTTACATATACATGTGCACTCACTTTAATGTGTCCTGCTTTGCCATCACCCTGCTGAAGTGAAGGAAGTGGCCATAGTCTGTATATCAAGTTGTGATGTGATGTGATGTCCTGTAAAGAGGGAGGGCCAGGGAGGGGGTCTGTACACTGCTGAAATATGATGCTCTAGCCCTGTCTCCTAATTACAAGTCACCACAGAGCTTGACCTGTATGCAGGGCCAGGGGAGCTGTACACTGGCGTTTATATGCAGGCTCCAGCCCTGCTCTCCATACACTGAAGCTCCTGAACTGCAGACCGAGCTTCCTGCATTTCTGCTTGGTGTCAGGGCTCAGCAGGACACATTACACTGAGCAGAGGGAGTGAGGCAGGACACTGACAAACAAGGTACCTGCTGTGATAAAGTGCCGATCTGCCCTGCTCTGCCCCTGTCTTCATGGCAGTGAATCAGCACAAAGCTCAGTGCTCATTCACTTGCCACAGCTGCACCCAGCTCCTCAGTTCTCACTATCTGCAGCACACAATGTTCCCAGCAGCTGCAGGAGCGACCATGTGTGCTGGCTAAGCAGCTTCTCCTGCTCCCCCTGCTCTCACTTCTCATGCTGTCTTCAGTGCAGAGAGGTGGGTGGGGACTGGGAGCAGTGAAGTGAATATTTAAGTAGATAATGAGCCGGGGACACGTGGTGCTCCTGCCGCCTGATTCTTCAGCAGGGGCCATTCCCTGCCCTTCTGTCCCCACTTCACTGCTGTCTCCCCCTCCCCAGCAACTGAGCATGCTAGAATGTTATTTTCCTTTTATAAGACGCACCCCCACATTCCTCCAAAACGTGGAGGAAAAAAAGTGCGTCTTATAAAAGGAAAAATACGCTACTTTTGGACTATTAGGTATTAATTTTCCTTGAAGTGGTTGTATCCACCACTTTGACCCTAACATTGCAGCGTTGCTTAACTCTTGAGAATGCAACATATAATTGACCATGGGCAAATGCAGGTTCAGGTAGAAAAATGCCAATTAGATTGAGGGTCTGCCCTTGTGATTTGTTAATGGTCATTGCAAATGCCGGCTTGACAGGAAACTGTCGACGTCTTAATTTAAAAAGTAACCCAGTCTCTGAAGGACACAAATCAATGGGTGGAATGAATACAATATTTCCTTCTGCTGAGCCAGTAATGACTTTAGCCTGTATGATGTTGCCGAGTAAGGCAGTGACAATTAGCCGAGTACCATTGCAGAGACCTTTCTTGGTGTTTAGGTTGCGTAATAGCATTACAATGGAGCCAATTTTAAGTTGTGATGGCATTCCTGATGGTGTCAGTGAGTTTAAAAATTCTACTGGGTAGTTTTCACATTCTTCAGTTTCATCAGCATCAATAGAATCATCACTGGTATATACAGTATAGTCGCCACTCAGTCGATCCATGACTTTAGAGTTTAAATAATCAACGTCATAATTTTTTGAACATACTATAGCATGTGATGCAGCAGTATTTATGCTTTCGTTGTTATTAACATTAATGCAAATATTGTCTCCAAAGATGTCAGTTACTATTGAGCATGTGCAGAGCATGTCTTGAGGAATTTCAATGACATCCTCTCCAAGATTGTATTTATTAGACAGCTCACCATTTCCCAGTTTAAGCAACCAACTGCTGTATTCAGAATCAGAGGAGCACATGTTGTTGAATAGTGGCAGTCAAGTAAAAAGTTGCCAGTGTTGCAAATATTTAATTTAGCTATCTACAATATCTGTTCTTGTTCCATGAGCGATGACGGGAAGGCATTGTCTAAAATCTCCTCCAAGAACAGTAACTTTAGCTCCAAACAGTATTTTATGTTTCTGAGCCACATTGTTTGTCATGATGCCCCATAGAAGTCTATTGATCACATTCAATGCATGTTTTTGTACCATTGTGCACTCATCAATAATAAAATGTTTTGTACTCTGCAAATGGTTCCCTGCATCTGTATCGTTTTTAATCCTGGAAACGGATGTTTCATTGATAGGTATTGCCATACAGAGAATGGATAGTTTGGCCTCATTGTAGCAAGTTAGCCACTATTCCTGTAGTGGCAGCAGGTGACACAATGTCTCCTTGTCACCTTAGATAATATATAAGTAGATGGTATAGGTAGGTTTTTCCACTACCACCAGGACCGTCAATAAAAAAGCACTTTGGTGTTAAACTGCTGTTAAAAGCTTGAGTAATGACATCGTAGGCAAAACGTTGCTCCTGATTTAGAGTTTCTTTCATCTCCGCAGCTGTTCTTAACTCATATTCCTTATCATACTGTGGTAGGAGTTGTTGTGCTTTCTTTGCTGGGCGTGGTAAATTGAAATCAGCAAAAGTTTTTCCATGAACTATGAGGACATCTTGGACATCTTTCATAGCATATCCTTCACAATTGATGCACTCCTCAATGTTGGTGGTGTGCATGACAGTAGTCTTGTAAAAAGTGTTCCTTAAATTCATTTCACAACTCAAGTGGATTTGTGGGAGGGCCAAAAATACAGATGTAAGCAAACATGTCACGAAGTTGGGTAGGCATGTTCAGAATGCAGGCATCCATTAAAGTATTTTTCCACACACTATCATCGAATAATAATCCTAGTGCTAAAGCAGCTTTTTTGAATGTTTGATGTGTAACCCCATTGACGGTTTTAATGCTGTCAAAACTGGTTGCACCTTTTACATGCAATAATAACAAATGTAAATGGTATCGTTCTTGGTCTTTGACAATAACAGTATACATTCTTCCAATAACTGTGTACCTCATTTCCTACGTTCCCATGTGCCTTCTTTACAAACATATGAAAGACAAAAAGAAAAAGGGGGCGCAATAGTGCAATATCGCCTGTGACATAGATTTCCTTAATTGTGGACCTGTGCCTACTAACCTTATAGTGTTGTGCGGTCCATGCACAACACTGGTAAGAAATGAGAAAGGTTTTAGGGGTCCTCCCCTTTATCGTGGCTCACACCGTTATCCTCTCCTTATGGTGGGCTGGGAGTCTCCTACCCCGCGACCTCCAGAACTCCAGTGTTTGACGGTTTCCTAGGTGACCGAAGGTCCTGCACTTTGCGACCGAGCTGCTCCTGCCGTGCGCTCTTGGAGATAGTGGAATGAATTAATATACAGCACGGTCTCTCGTGGGCGCTCAAATCACAGCACGGACAACGGTCCAGTTGAAAATCCTTTATTAGCAAAACCTCCTTCCCCACCTTTACAAACATAGTATTCAGGAATTTCGCGGTAGAAATAGTTATGTGCATGTAGGTCGATCTTATTAAGGTTAAAGTACACCATAAGTGTTGAACTGGTATGGAGCTTTTGTTGGATGTTGGAAGCAGAGTCATCCTCATGAAAATATAGTGGTTGAGAATGAGGCAGATGTACCACTAGGCGAATGATGGTATGAGATTGTTTATGCATAGGATAAGCAAATATTCGCCACGCTGCTTCAGGAGCACTAACATATCTGGAATCGACAAATTTGTTTCATCATGTTGGATGTTAATTTCAAGATTGGCTTTATCATGCCCTTTGTAAACGTATTTGAATAAATATTTTACACTTGGAATGGAAGCACATATTTCGACATTAATATGGCACTTGTATTTGATGAGTAAAAAAGGGTTATACGGAACTACCCAGGATTTGTCAATCATCTTAGACTGGTGTTCATATGTTGTGCCAATGGGTCTGCGGTAAGTAGGATAGCCGTCCTTTGGTGTGATGGTAGATTGTTGAAATTGTTTAGGGAAACCTTTGGTACACTTTCCAAGATCCATACAGGGAGTATTCGGGTTGTGTCCTCCACAGGGACCATGAATCATGTGTTGAAGAACAATGCTATGGAGCTGAGGGTAGTAAGTAGCATCTGGGATTTCAGCCCACACGATATTGTCTATGTCCTCCTCAGTCCTTAATTTAGACAGGCTATCAAGAATAATTAAAATGTGAGCGTGTGGGAGACCATGCTTTTGAAATTCAATTACATGGACCATTGCATTAACGTTTCCAAAATAGTCAAATAGTGTCTTCAAAGACTGTGAGGTCAGCGAGACTGGGGATAGAGGAGAAAAGAGAAGGCGCAGATCTAAGTGCAGTGTATTAGTAGCAACAGTTGCTCTTAGGTATTGTTCTCACCTTTCTGGTGTCTTGTGCAGTTCGCATATAATCCTACAGAGGGATATTTCCTGGATCTCCTGGCCTGCTGCTTGTTCCCAGAGAAGCAAGTCGCCCAGAGGGAGGCTTGTGTTGAAGTGCAGGAAAAAAAAAAATTTTCTGGTTTGAATTGAAGCGCTACCAGAGGGATCACAGGGATGGCAAATTATTACAAAATAATTTCTTGTTTTATTACGCGTTTCGGCTTAACATATAATAAGCCTTCATCAGATAAAATCCCGTTTCCAAATAATCCACTGTTAATGTCTTTTAAGAAGGATTCCAGTTAAATTGTAAAGACGCATGCAACCAAGTTAGGTCTGTGTTCAACACGCTGCCATGGTTCTAAATGTGTAGTAATTTCACTCCACTTTGGATTACACGTCATGGTGATTAATAGATCAGGTCGACCATACTTTGTCACAATAGCCATAGCATCCTGGTAGCGCTGTTGCATGTTTCTGGGACTGCCCTCAAAAGAAGATGGTAAAATGACAGTTTCTCCAATCAGGATGCCCTTTTGAATTGATTTTTTGAGTAAATGTTCTTGAAGTAAGCAGTAATCTTCAACTTTTAAATCTTTTTGGTGTTTTCGGACATAAGCATCTACAAAGTATTGCTGTGTTAGCTTACCACCATTGAGGAGTGGATTAAAATAATTTCTGACAGATAACATATAGCAATAGTATTGGAGTTGTATAATCCTGCGTGAACTCTTTCCTTGTTGCTTGAGTCCATCATGCCACCCTTGGTCTCCATAAGGGAAAAATATGGGATACAGCAGGGCATCCAAATTAATATGGAGAATGCTGATTTCTTATGTTTTTGGAGCTAAAGTGTTGTGTGGATCCGGTTTTAAATGAATTAATATGTCTCTATTGAATGGTGGCTCACCATTGTCATTTTGAAAGACGACAGTGACTTCACTGATATTGGGATTATTGTAGCGTCAAGGATCTTGAGTACGATCTTGTTTAATAGCCATGGTGATGTTTGGCATGACAGTTCCGTTTTGTAGAGCTTTAATGTGTTTTTGTTGTTCCACATCACATAACATGTGATAAGCTGCCACAAAAGGGTTGATAGCTTGTATTTGAAGGGCAATAATGTTCATCAATGTAGGATGACATTTTTGATTTTCTTTACATTGTAAGCGTTGTTCGTTAGCGGTATCGAGAATGTAAAGTTGGGCAAATGTTGGAAGTTGGTCGTCAGAGGGATGTAGTGTTCCCATTCGATGATAGATCTGGCCATGTATGCGGAAACAGTATGGGCCATATCCAGGTGGAGGTGAAATATTGGCACCCATGGAGGCAAAAGCAAAGGAACTATTAATGCTTCTAATATTGTCCATTAAATTTTTGCTATATTCACTTTGTCCTTTGAGGAAACATGTAAAGACATCTGGATATTGTGGTTTGGGAACATGGACTTTACCCTTATGACAGGAGAGGGTAAAATTGTTATCAGAAGGTGTCTCATGGAGAAAATGCAAAGCCTGGCAATGTTGACATACATGGTTCATTGCACCACAGCTATGTTCTATAATCGTACGTTCATCATTAGTGAATGTAGTGGAAGAGCAGGTCCTAACGGTGCAGTAGGGCTCTTGTGCAGACCGATGTATATAAGTCGTATGTATGGTGGTGAGTGTAATAAAAATGTAGACGTCGAAGGTGTAGGTTGTCGGCGTTGACGGCAAGCAGAGGCTGCTTGTGCTAATTTAATGGATTTAGACTTAGGGGACTCGTGTGTGAGGCGTTGTCGTTTATAAGCCTTCATGGTGGCAAGACAATGTTCTTTTTCTTCAGGAGTCTCATTAGCACGGCATTTTCTTTGACATAGTGACAAAGTATTTTTCCACTGTGTGTCAGTGGCATACTTTTTGGGAAGAGTCATGTTGAGACTGGTAAGGGAGTATGAGAGCAGATAGTAGAGAGTGAGAGTGTTGGGGGTTATAAGGAGTTAGAGAAGGGGTCCTGCAGTTATGAAGACAGAAAGGATGTGTATGTACAGGTGGCGTAAATCAATAGGGTAAGTTTAAAGCAGTGCTACAGGATAGAGCTTATATACGTGGGCTAGTTCACTGCGTCTTAATTATAGAAAGGTATACTGAGCAGGAGTAAGGGCACTGAAGAGGTTAACTGAGGAGAATATAGAAGCAATACGGTGCAGAGAGAGTTAAATGTTCACAGCGTCTTAATTATACAAAGGTATACTCAGCAGGAGTGAGGGCACTGAAGAGGTTAACTGAGGAGAATATAGAAGTAATACGGTGCAGACAGAGTTAAATGTTCACAGCGTCTTAGGTATACTCAACAGGAGTGAGGGCACTGAAGAGGTTAACTGAGGAGAATATAGAAGCAATACGGTGCAGACAGAGTTAAATGTTCACATCGTCTTAATTATACAAAGGTATACTCAGCAGGAGTGAGGCCACTGCAGAGGTTAACTGAGGAGAATATAGAAGCAATACGGTGCAGACGGAGTTAAATGTTCACAGCGTCTTAGATACACTCAGCAGGTGTGAGGGTACTGAAAAGGTTAACTGAGGAGACGGAGTAAGAGAAGAGAGCAGGAGGAGTTACGACACAGCAGCAGGAGACGTTGGCGAATGGCGGGCTGAAGTAAATTTTCAAAAAGCGCGTCATTTAAGATAGCGTCCGGGAAGTCTTGCGAGACTTCCCGGACGCCATATTGGATCCAGCAACTCCATAACTTATACACAAAGCAAAAAAAACTGCACAGCACTCAAGACACACTTTGCTTTGTGTATAAGATATGGAGTTGCTGGCTCCATGACTGCACTTAGCACCCTCATCACCCACAGGTGGTCTGGGGTTGAGATGGTGTCCACCCATCTAACAGTGGGACAGGGAGTAAAAGGAGGACAGGGATGTCAGCTCAGGACTCATCAGACCTGGGGGCACCGTGACGTGGTTGGTGAGCAAGCAGACATTGGCCAATGTAAGTACTAAGACCCCCAGAAAATAAAAAATAAAAATTAAGAATAATGAGATTTTTGAAAAAACGTAAGTTTTTAAATTTTTTTCTCATTTTTTGCTTGTTAGCATGTGTGCGATATTGGTAGTAGTTGTGTGCTGCAGTGACATTTTTTTCTTGATATATATATTACTTTAGACTAGACCTCTCTGAAGATTACCTACCTAATATACACCTCTTTTTTGGCAATATTGACTTGACATTATAATGTCTTCACACGTGGAGAGTAAAGGCCCCGTTACACGTAGCGACATTCCAGCGATCCCGACAACGATACGATCTGACAGGGATCGCTGGAATGTCGCTAAGTGGTCGCTGGTCAGATGCCACACAGGCAGATCTACTCACCGTTGCGGCGACCCACGATGGTCGTTGGGATCTGTCACTGTCAGGGGCGTAACATGGAGATCGTTGGTCGTTTACCCTGTCACACACACCAATGCAGCATGCCCAGCGGGAGACAGTTGATGAAAAAATGATCCAGGCCATTCTGTAACGATCAGCAATCTCACAGCGGGGGGCCGCTCGCTGCTACGTGTCACACGCAGCGATATCGCTGGCGAGGTCGCCGCAACGTCACAGAACCTGTGGTGTTGTGGTGATATCGCTATGTGTAATGGGGCCTTTAGCTATTAAATTCTACAAGGTATGTATCAGAATGCAAAACTCTTAATAAAAAACAAAACTAACAAGCACCTCCTGACAAAAGGTGTCAAATATGAACAAGTACAAGCTTCCGAGACTGCAATGATAGCAAAGCGAACAAAGGAATGTATACAGTGGGTGAAATAAGTATTGAACATGTCACCAATTTTCTAAGTGGATGTATTTCTAATGGTACCTTTACACGCCGCCACAACAGGATGGATACCAACTGCTACTTCACGTGCACGAGCATGGCCAAACGGTTACAAACGGGAAACGCACCCTCTTTACACGCCGCCACAAGGTACGCTACATTTACAGCTGGCTACATCGCTGGGTGTCTCAAGTAGCCATCTGTAGCTCAGCGTACCTCATTTACACAACGCTACAACAAGCTAATATGGACGTACATGGTGCAGCAGGGACAGCACATAGGCGTGCCACAATTGTGGATTACAAGACGTCCGTACGGTGATAGGACAAAGCCAGAACATCATGATTGGGCAGGCATCGCAGGAGGCTGGTTAATACAGCACGCTCGAGCAATTGTGTAGTGTGACTGGTCAGCTCCTTAAAATATGCCGCCCTATGCAGCAACTACCAATCGTCATGCAGGAGCTTCCACCAATGATCGCAGATGGGGCGCGGTAACACGGAGCCTGGGTAACGCCTTAGCTACATTGCAGCTACTTCGCCGGGTGTCCAGAGTTCCCTTCTGTGGGTTCTTTACACGCCGAGACAACTCGCTACAATCGGCGATGTAGCCATCTGTTTATGGGCAGTGCACGGATACAGAGGTATCTGTAGCCGGCTGTGTCGTCCCGTCTTCAGACGCCGCTACTACGGGCGATATTGACGCCACAAGCTACATTTGTAGCCTGTAGCGGGTTGTATGCATCCTGTTGTGGCGGCGTGTAAAGGTATCATAAAGGTGCTATTGACATGAATTTCACACCAGATGTCGGTAACAACCAATCCAATCCACACAGGTAAATAGTTAAAACTATAAATTAAGTTATGTATAATAATTAGAAATGACAAAGTATTGAACACATGAAGAAAGAGAGGTGCAAAAAAACATTTGAAAGTCATGATATCAGTTGAAATCTATCAGAAATTAGAAACTAATCTTGTCACTTACGGAAAAACAATATTATTTTTTTTCAACTGAAGGCCTATAAAATGGTGTCTCATTACCAAGGTGCCACACATGAAAGGTCTCATGATGGGTAAAACTATTGAGCTGTCTCAAGACCTTTGCAATGTTATTGTTGAAAAACATACTGATTGCATTGTTTACAGACAAATTTCTAAATTACTAAATATTCCAGTGAGCATTGTTGTGGCCATAACCCAACAGTGGAAAGAACATAATTTCACCATAAACATGCCACGACCAGGTGATCCCGCAAGATTTCAGACAGAGGAGTGAAAAGAATTATCAGAAGAGCTGGCTAAAGGTACCGTTACACGCTTCAATGTCGTTTAGATATCACCAACGATCTCGGTCGTTAGGACATCGTTTTGACATCGTTGGTGAGATGTCACACATATAGACATCATGGACGATGCACCAACAATGTAGTGAGCAGGTATCGTTCGCACAACCCTGCAAATGATACTTGTTCACTGATGTGAATGGGCGAAGTCATGAACAATATCGTTATGGCGGTGTCACACTGACCAATGTAGCTGGTTGGCTGATTGTGGATCGTTTGATTTGAGAACATATTCTCAAACCTGCGATCAACGATCCCACGATTTATCGTAGTCGTATTGTGGTGTTACTCGCAACAGCGTCCTAACAATATTGTTTCAACGACTCCAAACCCGTGATGTTTAAGCAATATCGTTCACGATATCTTATTGTGTAACGGTACCTTAAAAGACAAAAAAAATCTGTGGAAAGCTAGAGAAAGACCTAGAATGAGCAGATACAATTGTATAAAAGGAAACCATAAGTAATGCACTCAAGCTCTATGGCCTATATCAGGGGTGGGGAACTCCAGTCCTCGAGGGCCGCAAACAGTGCATGTTTTCAGGATTTCCTTAGTATTGCACAGGTGATAACATAATCACTTGCACTGGTGATGATTCCAATCCCTGTGCAATACTAAAGAAATCGTGAAAACCTGAACTGTTTGCGGCCCTCGAGGACTGGAGTTCCCCACCCCTGGCCTATATGCACAGTCCTGAATGCACGCTCACTAAGCAACACTCCACTCGAAACAAAAAGCATGTTCAAGAGCATTTCAAATTTGCTCAACAACATTTAGACAAGCCTG
This sequence comes from Allobates femoralis, assembly GCA_033576535.1. Classification (NCBI taxonomy): domain Eukaryota; kingdom Metazoa; phylum Chordata; class Amphibia; order Anura; family Aromobatidae; genus Allobates; species Allobates femoralis. The sequence goes on from JARQOC010000009.1 coordinate 142,251,436, forward strand.
TGAATATAGTCTGGTCAGATGAAGACAAAATTGAACTCTTTGGGTGCCATAACACAAACCAGGTTTTGAGGCCAAAAGGCACTTTATATCACTACCAACAGTGAAGTTTGGAGGTGGGAACACTTTTTTTGCGCGCTGCCATGGTTGCTGTTGCGGTGTCACACGCAGTGATATTGCCGGCAACGCATCTGCGATCTTGCCGGCAACTATCGCTGCCAGGGTTAAACTCTACCCTGGCAGCGATCCATAACATGGGAGTCTATGGGGGAAGTTGCCGGCAACATCGCAGTTGCGGTGTCACACAGGACGATGCAGGCAGATCACCTGAGCAACATCGCCAGGTTTCCCAACATGTTGCCCCGTGTGACGGTACCATAATAGTTTTTATTTCCAGCATTGGGCACATTGCACACTGTTTACTAAATCAACACATGAAGAGGAATGTATGCGTTTTAACTACTTTACAGAAAATAACAAAAAATGAACGTTGGGCTGTTCAAAAAAATAGCAGTGTCTGCATTTGTACTTACATACTTAAAATATGTACTTTTTTTTACAATTTTGCATTCTTCTGAATCACTAACCTAATATTTAGTTGTAAAACCACAGGTTTTTTTAGCACTGCTTCACATAGGGTCAACCATAATGTGGCGTAAATTCAGAGTTTGGGGGCCGTCTGGGACCCGTCTGCGGCATTGGACCCAAAAAGAACAATTAGGTCCACTGCATAATTTGTGATCCATGTCTATTTGTTTTAAAACGGATAGCCACGGATCAGTTTTGGCCTTCCATGTTATTCTATGGGTACGAATTGGTCCTATATGGTCATCCGTGTGTGTAAGTTTTGTCACTGATCTGTGTGTGTCAGTTTTTTTCATGCACCCAGAATCGGAGACAGCTCTGATTTTGGGCTGTCTTGAAAATTACTGACGCCAACGGGTAGACACAGATTCGTAGCTCTCAGTGTCAAATAACATGGGGCCTATGGAGCACGGATCCGTATGGATCCGTGAAAAAAAAAAGTTAAACAGATCCGTTTTGCTGTACTGAGCATGCTCAGAAGCAAGGTACAGCTCCTCCCAGCCCTATCTCTGCTAACTGATGACGGATTCATTAAAAAGCCGTCCATGGACATCAGTTGGCATCCGTTTGACCAGATCAGTGTCTGTCTGTGTGGTCCTTGAAATTCAAGGAACCACATGGATGTGAAAATTATGCAGTGTGAAGGCAGCCTTAGGCCCCTTTCACATGAGCATTTTTTTCACTGATTGCGGCAGATCTGGCAGGTTTACCGCATCTGCCATCTAATGGCCACACTTGCAGCACTCTTTTGGCAAGCCCCATGCATTGTCTGTGGGGCCTGTGGCAGGTACGGCAAGTGCGGTTCTGCCGGATGCAGCAGACCCAGCACTTGTGGCGGTGAAAAAAAATGCATCAGATGATTTAATGGTCTATATATACAAGCCAACATAATGTTATGCACACAGAATGATTGTTAATGTGATCGCTATGTTCACAAAATATCATCCTTGTTGGCAGCACATCTGCTTACGAAGGACAATGTAGATGTGCTGCCGATTGGTTTTGCCACGTTTTTGGTGCATTTTTTTCTATGCGTTTTTCAAAATGAAGTCAATGGGTGAAAGGGCTGAAAAATGCAGGCAAAACACACCAAGAATTGACATGCTACAGATTATTTTCTGCAACACTTCAGGACTCTCATAGATTTTCCTGGCATAAGGCTGGGCATGCAGTTTTGTGACAAAACTGCACCAACAGAACACATCAAAATGCATAAAAAATGCACTGTGTGCACATGGCTATGCACAGCAGGGACAGGGGAGACATAGCTTGAATGGTTTTCAGGAGACCTGTATCCCTGATCTGGCATCTCTGTGCCCTAGTATCAAGCAATCAAAGACGTACATTAAAATAATGGGGACTTTAGCAAAAGTGGCTCTCACCCCCAAAAAAATTATTTTGGCTGAGTAGGCTGGGTCAAAGCACATACAGTAAGTGCCTAAGGCTGGGGTCACACTTGACATGAGTTTTTTTAGTGATTTAAAAAAACTCATGCGTTTTTACATGCGTTTTTTCATGTCAGCATGAGTTTTTTAAGGTGTGTGATGGCTCCCTGCGTTTTTGGCTGCGTTTTTAAATCCGCACCAAAAAATAGTGCATGCACTATTTTTTGGTGCGTTTTTGTAGAAAACGCATGCGTTTTTTAACATGGGCCCCTATGGAAAACGCATGCAAAAACGCATGTACAATTAGTATCATTTAGTGCCATTCAAAAACGCACGCGTTTTCCATAGGAGCCCATGTTAAAAAACGCATGCGTTTTTTTAACATGGGCTCCTATGGAAAACGCATGCGTTTTTGGATGGTACTAATTGTACATGCGTTTTTGCATGCGTTTCCCATAGGGCCCCATGTTAAAAAACGCATGCGTTTTTGGAAATGCACCAAAAACGCATGGTACTGTCACACATGCGTTTTTGCTATTAGGGCATGCGTTTTTTAACATGGGGGCCTATGGGTGCGTTTTTAAATGCGTTTTTGAAAACGCAGGTCTCCAAAAACGCTTGTAAAAAACGCAAGCGTGACCCTAGCCTAATACAGCAACTGGACTATTCAGTTTGAAATATAATGGAGAGGACTAATGCACCAGCTCCTTGCAGGGTCTGAAGATGCTGATAACATGGAAACTACAAATGGCACAATAATGACTTTGCATGTTTGTAAAAGGTCTACCCAGGCTCTATTTAAGGGTAATATTAGTATCATACCGAAAAAGTACCCGACAGTGTCCCTTTAATCTATTTATTGTATGTCTAATGGCTGCTTATTTCCAGAATTATGTCACCGTGTGCTTATCTATGTTTGTTACATATTAGGCTAATATGTCTATGGAGGAAAACCCGCACACCAGAAAAGTTCATTCACTATAAATTTATGCTGAGAACTTTCAACGCTGCCCTTCACCTTGCCAAACAAACCTACTTCACCCCCCTGATCTCTTCACTATCCAGCAACCCAAAAAAACTCTTTGATACCTTTCATTCTCTCCTCAGTCCTACAGTGCAGGCCCCTATCACTAACCCCAGTGCTGATGATCTGGCTTTCTACTTCACAGAGAAAATAGAAAATATCTGTCAGGAAATCAACTCCCAACCTTGAATTGCTGTTACCCCTACCTCTCCCCACATTTCCTCCAGCTCACTCTGCACATTTGACACAGTCACAGAAGAAGAAGTCTCCAGACTCCTTTCTTCCTCTCGTCCCACCACATGCACTGCTGACTCTATCCCCTCACACCTACTCAGTCTCTCTCTCCGGTGGTTACCACTCACGTAACCAAAATCTTCAATCTCTCCCTCTCTTCTGGCATCTTCCCCTCCTCCTTCAAACACTCGATCATTACTCCATTATTAAAGAAAACATATCTTGACCCATCCTGCCGAAACAACAACAGACCAGCCTCCAATCTCCTCTTCATCTCTAAACTCCTGGAGTGCCTGGTCTACTCCCGCCTCACTCATTACCTCTCCACTCACTCTCTTCTAGACCCATTACAGTCTGGTTTCCGCCCCCTACATTCTACAGAAACTGCTCTCACCAAAGTGGCCAAGGACCTTCTGACAGCAAAACGTAATGGTGACCACTCTCTGCTTATCCTTCTTGATCTCTCTGCAGCCTTTGACACTGTTGACCACCATCTCCTACTCTCCATGCTGCACTCCATCGGCATCAAGGACACGGCTCTCTCCTGGTTCTCTTCCTATCTTTCTGACCGTTCTTTCAGTGTATCACTTGCTGGCTCCACTTCCTCCCCTCTTCCTCTCACTATTGGGGTCCCTCTGGGTTCAGTCCTTGGACCTCTTCTCTTCTCTCTCTACATGGCACCGATTGGACAGACCATCAGCATATTTGTCTTTCAGTACCATTTTTATGCTCATGACACACAACTATACACTTCAGCCACTGACCTTACTTCGCTCTAATAAAGAACACCAATGACTGTCTAACCGCAGTTTCCAATATCATGTTCGCTGTCTATCTGAAATGCAACCTTTCCAAAACTGAATTTCTTCTGCTTCCGCCCCCCACTAACCTCCCTAAATATGACATCTCTCTCTGTGTGGGGCACCACAATAATGCCTAGTCAGCAGACTCGCTGTCTGGATGTTATGTTTGACTCTGATATTCCTTCACCCCACATATACAATCTCTCGCCCGCTCTTGCCGCTTGCACCTGAAGAACACACGCTGCCTAGTTACCCGGTGTTTATCATAGTTACCAGCGTCCTCCTGCTTATGAGTCGCTGGAGAGTCGTTAGTGAGTCTGCCTGTTTGACAGCTCACCAGCGACTCCAGAGAGACTTTCCAGCGATCCCGGCCTGGTCGGATCGCTGGAAAGTTTGTGTGTGTGAAGTACCCCTTATGAGCAGGGCTGTCATTATTTTGCTCTTATTATTGTATTGTATTATGCTTTGTACTATATTGTATTGTTTTTTTGCATTGTATTGTACTTTCTAATAACTGTTTCTTATGATTGTTTAAACATGAACTTTGAATTGTGAAGCATTGCGCAATATGTTGGCGCTATATAAAGATTATTATTAGAATCAATAATATTATCTACTTACATATGACCTAATATTCCAACCAAAGAAAAAAATGTGTAAATAATATGCATAGAATTATTCAAAACAGGCAGATTGGGATGAAAAAAGCAATTCAAATAAATTCTAATAAAGAACTCTAAAAAGTAGGTTATTTGTAAAACCAATAAGACGTGTGTGATTGATGTGTCTGTATCTTCTCACCTCATCATCAGATATCCCATAGATAGAGATGCAGCTGCTGTCACTCATTGTTTGCTCTTGATGGATCAGTTCTGCATCTCCAGATCCTCCAGGTTCGCGGTTTGACGGATGCAAAGTTACCCAGCTCTGGATGTGTCTTGTTATGGTCATGAATGGACTAAAATGAGTCTGTTAAGACAAGTAGATTTATTCTATTGGATTTCATTAGTTGTGATCACTTGTGGGCAAAATAAAGTGGATCTGTCACCAGATTTCAGAATAGCTATGTAATGGTGATATCAAAGTCCACCTTTTGAGTAAGAGAGCTCATAAATCCTGGTGTATTCAGCCTCTGCCCACCCAATCTGACTGAAAGTTGCAGCTTGTACTGAGTAGTATGAGATCTTAGCAGCAGAGAGGAATGACTTTCAGGAGCTGTCACTCAGACTAGCTAGTGTGAGGCAGTGGCTTTGGATAGCCATAAACATGAGGCAGTAAGCCAGGACTTAGTTTATGCCAACAGTCTTTTAATTGACACAGCACTCTTTACAGAGCTGGATACCCAGAGCAGAGCCACTTCAATATCATCCTGTTACTGTCTGTTTGACTCCTACACCACAATATGAATCTTACGGTGTCTGTCTGACACTTGTCTAGTACTGATTTGTGTTAGCCTCACATAGAACCTGCAGTTCTACAACCTAAATTGGATTGAGATCTACCCTGCCCTTTGCTGCAGGTGTAAATAAGAATCGTGGCCATCAGCCACTTGCAAGACCCGGTCTGGAGGGAGAGATCCATCCCACTACCATCCTACAGATCTCTCCAAAAAATAAATGCACCAATCAAGTTTCCTTGAAAACTTGGCCGAAGAGTCTGACCAAGTTTACACTATTTTATTTTGTGTTATATTCACAGCCGTAGCTGTGGATACAACACACTCCAGTGGGTTCAGTAGATTTTGATGCTTATACTGGGGGATACATCGCAAACTTCACATATGACACCTGTCTCTGCCTCACACAGGGTAGTGACTGAGTTTAAAAAAGATGGATGGCCTGAAATCAGATATGCTGGATCCTTCTTTTACCTGACATCATGTTTAGGGAGAGTTGGGGCTCCTCCATGTGCATGGGCCAATCGCTCTAATATCTTCAGGTACGGTTGGTGTTAGTCTATTGTACAAACCGAGTTCTAGAATGCCTCTGTCACTATTGTGAACTTGATGTGAACAACAAAAATCTTAGCACATTTTCCATTATTAGTCTGAACTTCAGTTATTCCTTACTGTTGTTGCATAAGTGGCTGAACTGGACCACAACACTCTGTTAATCTCAAAGACAATGCAGATATTTATTTTTATCGAAAATATCAGAATGCATAGCTGTATATAGGGCATTATCGGTAAGCAGCCCTGTCTGTAATGGGTATATAGCCACCAACCTACATAATGTAGACTAATGAGCATATATCCACAGGTCAAACACTCCAGTCTTTGCATTTAATGTACCCACATATGAATCTGTCAATACTAGAATAATGCAGTAAATTGTACTCACCCCTTTTGGATTCCAAGCAAACTTTTCTCTAGTTGTGAAACTTTCTAAGCCTTTTGTAGAGTGCCAAAGCAGAGCAGGGGTCTGCTAGAAAATGTGCCAGACAGTCTAATCCGAGTCAGGTGAGTAACCCTCCCCTTGCTGCGGACGAAACGACTTACAATGTTTTTAATCATGTTGTGCTTTCAGATGTTTATTACTGTGTTGATGCTTTTTTCTTCATATACTGTATCCATCCCTTTACTATTGTGTGACTATAGATAACTAGTTGACATGTAGTTAGTTGTACGAACATTCATTATGCCTCAACTTTAAATTGTTCTATGCAGAGCTAACTATGCATACACTTTTACACATTTTATCTCATTACACCCATAAACTAAAGTGTATTTTATTGTGATTTTATGTGATATAATAACCTCAAGTACCAAATATTTCTGAAGTGCGAAAGAAAACAATATATAAATCTGACAAGTGTGATGTGGTGGTTTACTGTCAGAATAGCTGCAGCTGTTCTGTGAAGGCCTCAGGGGTTGGATTGAGAACATTAGGGATCAAACAACATTATTAAAACCAAGGAATACACCAGACAAGTCGAGGATAACATTGAGAAGAGTAAAGCAGGGTTAGGTTATAAAGCATAACTCAAGCTCTGAATAATTACAAACCTACCAAGACATGGCTGTCCACCCAAACTGACATCCCAAGCAAGGAGCAATAATAGAAAGGGATATACGGCTAAATCTGCTGTGCTGCTGGTCAAGAAGATATCCAATTGAGGTGATACTGTTAAACAAAAGAGTAGTTTTATTAATCTACGCATTTAAAGGGGACCAGTCAGGTCATTTTTTCACCCTAACCTATCACTACCTGTCCCTGCACCTTCCTAGCACATCTCTAATCATCCCTGTCTGACCTATATTGGCTGTGAAAAATGACAAGACTTACAAGTTCACATGCAAATGAGGCATCCAGATTCATCCAGGTATGTAGCCTGAGAGGGTGGTCTCCAGAGCTCCGTCTCCCCTCCTTGTTGCTGTTATCACTCCACGGTGGGAGTGAGAATTCATTCTCCTGCATGCTCCCAATTTGAAATTCCCACCTCCTTCCTCCTGGTATGATGCACAGGCTGGACGTCATTTCCGGTCCGGTACATTGTGGGTGATTATGGGATGTACGGGCCGGCTTTGATATGGGCACTGTGCATGCTCCGGAGACGGCCTGTACATGCCCAAAAAGGCAAAAACTCTCCCCATGAAGTTGTATACAGACAGTTTTCATTGTCTGTTGATTGTATTCAATAGGGCAAGGAAAAAGGAAGCATTTGTCATATAATCATTAAAAAACTAATGGCAGTAAAAGGAATTAAGATTGTAAAATACATGTATTAAAGGAGAACTAATTAAGAAAAAGCAAAGAACTATAAGTGGAAAGACGAGTAAACACAAACTGGAGCTAAGAATAAAAGAGAGTGACTGTGGTGTGTCAATGTAAGAACATAAGGGCAATCTCCTGAGATAAAGTGACTCTACTGCTCCTTTGTTCAACACTATCATCTCTACGGGTACCTTTACACGCGGCTACATTTCTAGGGTGGCTACAGGTAACTTACTAGTTGCAGTGAAATCATGGAGACAAGGTTCTATCTTGTTGCTGTGTACAAATGGAATAATCTCTCCATGATTTCACTGCAACCAGTAAGTTACCTGTAGCCACCCTAGAAATGTAGCCGTGTGTAAAGGTACCCTACTGGATATTTGCTTCACCAGCACTGCTGCAAATTTATCCATCTTTTTCACTATTACATTTATTGCTGCTTTTATTCCAGCATATGGAGTAGCAGCACCTGGTATCTCTACCTACATAGGGATTGTGCCTGACAAAATCCAGCCAGGTGAGCAATACCAATCTATCTACATCTATTGCACAGGTGATGCCCTACTGTGCACATTTTGTCACTTTTTAGCTATATCCCACACAAGGACAGTACTAATTAGACAAGAAGCCAAGAGACCCATGGTCATTCTGGAGGAGCTGCAGAGATCCACAGCTCAGGTGGGAGACTCTTTCGTCGTATCCTTCACAAGTCTGGACTTTATGGAAGAGTGGTAACAAAAAATAAATTTTTGAAAACAAGCCATAATAAGTCCAGATTGTCAAATTATTTGGAATAAATACAAAATACTATATGTGGCAGAAAACTAGCACTGCACCTTACCCTGAAAACATCATCCCCACCGTCACACATGGTGGTGGCAGCATCATGTTGTGTGGAGGCTTTTTTCAGCAGGGGCAGGGAAGCTAGTCAGAGATGATGGGAAGATGGATGGAGCTAAATACAGGGCAATCCTGGAGGATAATCTGTTAGAGACTGGAAAAGACTTGAGACTGGGGCGTAGGTTCACTTTCCAGCAGGACAATCACCTAAACATACTGCCAGATCTACAGTGGATGGTTTAGATCAAAGCATATTCATGTGTGTGAATGGCCCTGTCACAGTCCAGAACAAAATTCCATTGGGAGTCGATAACAAAATTCAAAAATTGCTGTTCACAGTCGCCCCAATCCAATCTCATTGAGCTGGAGCTAGTTTATGAAGAAGAATGGGCAAACATTTCATTCTCTAGATGTGCAAAGCTGGTAGAGACAGACTCAAAGGACTTGCAGCAGTAATTGATTCGAAAAGTGATCCTACAAAGTACTGACTGAGGGGGACTGAATACAGATGCACATAACAACTTTCAGATGTATCATACTGAAAATATCCAGAGGGATTAGATACGGAAAAACTGATCTCACTGATGTCCACCATATCTATCTCATATAATACTGGAGATACTTGAGGTGTTGAGGTAAGAAGAGGCTGCTCACACTGCTGTCCACTCTGTCTTTCTAATTTAATTCTGGGTATTCTAACAGAATTGAGGTAAAAAGAGGACACAGACTATAATCCACACTTTATTTATGATCTTATAATGTAGATATATCAGAGATCAAGGTCACTCAGGTAAGAAAAGGCTACTCTCAGTGCTTTCCACTATATTTATGATCTAACACTGGAGACACCAAGTGTGGTTAGGTAAGACATGACTGCCCACAATGATATACACACTGTTTTTTTAATTTAATACTCTGGATACCAGGAGCTCTGAGCTAAGAAGAGACTCCTCACACTACTGTTCACCATGTATTTCTGATGTAATAGCCTTGGTACCAGGAGATCTGAAGTAAGTAGAGGCTGCTCATACTGCTGTGGAATCTGACTTTTTGATCTAATACTGAAGATACCAGGAGAACTGAGGTAATAAGATGCTTCAAAAACAGCTGTCCACCCTGTATGTCTAATTTAATACTAGAAATACCAGGAGTGCTGGGTAACAAGAGGCTGCTCAATCTGCTGTCCACCCTGTATTTCTGATCTAGTACTGTAAACATCAGGAGTGATGAGGCAAGAAGAGGATGCCCACAATGCTATTCAAATTGTCTATTTGATCTAATACTGGAGAAGAAGCTTCTCACACTGCTGTTCACCTTGTCTTTTTTTTATCTAATACTAGAGATACCAGGGGTGATAAGACAAGAGGAGGCTCTCACACTACTGTCCACCCTGTCTATCTGATTGAACAGTGGTTATACCAGTAGTGCAGAGGCTAGAAGAGGCTGCTCACACTGCTGGTGTCTATCCAGTCTTTCTAATCCAGTAGTGTATAAATCATGGGTGGTGAGGTAATAAAAGGCTGCTTAGAACCTTGGACCCAAAGAGGGCAACATTTAAGGATTTTGTTGATATAAGGCTTCTTCATTTCATGATATACAGTAGCTTTAACTTGCATTTGTGGATTGCACAGCAAACAGTGTCCATAGACAATGTTTTCTGAAAGTATTCCTTAGCCCATACAGTGATGTGTGTGCATATGTGGCACCCCTGGGGTTAATGTGCCACAGTAACATCACACGGGTTCCCTCCCCACAACACACTGACACTAGCACCTCTGGGCCAGGAGGGGGAGCTAAACCAGCACCCTTATATACTCCGGGTCAAGAGGAAGTAGTTAGTCAGTTCTGAGTTAAGTCTAGAGTTAGTCCAGTACAAGGTAGTACTGTGGAGAGTCCAGTTCCTGGGAGAACTGAGGGCGGCTGTAGTGTAAAGGAGCTGCTTCAGGCTTCTCTACAGTCCGCTCATCGATTCCAGGCCTAGCCAGGGTCTGAGGGAAGGAGAACTGAAGACAAAGGGACACATCTTGGAGACTGAGTGTCATCACCACTCGCCCCAGAGGAGCGCACAGAACGGACACTGGATCACACACAGCACAGTAAATCCAGGATTGGTGGAGTTTCTAGATCGACACTGTACCAGAGCAAAGCAACACGGCAGGGTCAGCAGCACACGGAAGACTCAAGTTGCCTAGCCAAGGGGTACCTGTGAGGAGAGAGACAGTGCCAGCAGCTCAGCTAGAAGCAGCAGCAGGGCCACACACACACAGCGCAGCATGAGGAAGCTGAGGACCCGGACAGGGTGGGAGCAACCCGGCCCCAGTACAGACTCCGTGGACAATCTGCTACAATATCTGCAGTAAAGCTTTGGAAAACTGCAGAAACGTGAGTGTGTGTTCCTTCAACCCGTCTCCACTATCCATCCCTTATTATCACATCCACCATAGACTCTAATTACCACTGCCCCAGGGAACCAGCCTCTACCTACGGAGAGCCGTTCCATCTAAGCTGCCCAACATCATCCCCGAAGGTTCTGCAGCAGCGGTGGTCCCATTACTGACCACACACCGTGGGTGGCGTCACGACAGACATTTATCCCTTGTAAATACCCCCTTTTACTTATGGAACCCGGGACACGGTCCGGACAAAGCCCTCCGTGACTTCCCCCAGCAGCAACCCGGTTCAGTACCGAGTACCCCTTTCCCAGTGGGCTCCACACATATCTTGTTTGTTTTCATGCATTGCCGCCTGAGGGCTCATACATTGAGAGCCTCAAATATTGACTATCTGCATTATCGCCGGAGCACATTGTTTTTCCACATCTCTGAATCTTTTTGTTATCAAATACCGTAGATGGTCCTTCACTGTTGCCCGTAGACACTCATTATTGTGCCATATTCCAGCCCCTCAGTGAACAAACTGCCTTCTGTTACAGCAAAATATTTAAAAGTTTGACTCATAAATCTAGAGCAACTTCTGCTATTTTTCTGCACCTGAGATCCTATGTTTTCATGCATATGAGGCGGTCGACAGGGTAGGGGGTACTCGGGTACCGGGGCTGATGGCGACTTGGATGGTGGATTACGGCTGGTCAGTCCCCGATCCCGTGCCCTGGACCCTCAATGGCGGGGATGGTGGGGGATGAAGGGGATTGATTACGTGACGCAACTTGTGGTACCTGGTAACGTGCATACCAGTGCTGCGGTCGGCTGCTGAGGTGATGGAGGTACAGCTCAGTGTAGTACAACTCCTCACAGGTGGAGATTTACCTCAGGGCAGCGGGGATGGATGAGGGGAGTCGTAGTAGCGTCTCTGAGGTCAAAGCTGTGGGTAGCGGTGGTTAAGCAGGCACACACACACAGTAGTCTTTGTTTCGGTACCTTTTACTGATGACAGGTAACAGGTACAGTCCAGAGAAGTAACCAGGTCCCCGGTGTAATTTGGGACTTTCACCCTGGAGAGTTGTGAGGCCTCCTCTGTCACTGTGTATGGTGGTTTGGGGTAAGTTCTGCCTATAACTGCACTCCACTCCTTCTCCCCTGCCAGGGTTTTACTCTATAACTAACAATGAGGTCCTTCTGCGGGGTCCCTATTCCTTCTTTGGCCCCTGGTCCTGTGTTTGGTCAGTTTTGAGTGTCTCTTTTCAGTTACCTCAGGGGGATTTTGTCCTCCTGGTCCTTCCGGGCTTTTACTGCTGCAATGAATGCGTAGCAATGTCGGACTTAGGTGTCCGGGTGAGCTAAAGGGAAGCTTTATCTGTTCCCTTCTTAAATTCCCTGCTTCCTCCACTGGCCTCCGACCCTCTCCCAAGGGTGCAGCACAGCTGGGTCAGTATTCACTGGTCCTGGGCCTGGATCGTTCCCAGCGACCATATCCTCACTCCTGCTCTCTCCTCTCTGATTGGAACTAACTGACTCCTCCCTTCAGGCCTGCATCTTGTATAGGGGATCTGGCTTAAGGCAGCCAGTAGAGCTTCTCCTTCAGGTATGGGGTGGAAGGTGTTGTGTGCTGTGCGTACCAAGGTGTAAATCCCTCCTTGCACCGGTGGATGCTGTGGCAATCCCCTGCAGGGGTGCCACACATAATTGAAGTTTCATGTAAAACGTATGGCTTTTTGGCCATAATTCTTCCATGAAAACTACTTATGGCCACATTTCTCTAAGTACAGGCATCACCTACTAGCTGCGGAGTGTCGCTCATATATAAAGCACTCCTCTCCATTAAGGCTGATCTTAAATTGCCCTACATGCTGAAGTGGGAATCCAAATTAGCGTTCACTGCCTGTCTGACACAATGGCACGAGGCCTCGGGGCATGCAGCCTCCTACACTTCTTGTATTGGTCATCTAGAACAGTCAAAGAAGATCATGTTGGACTGGTACCTCACTTGTGCCAAACTTACTAAATTTCACTGCAGAGATCCTGCCCCCTTGGCTACATGTTGGAGGGGCTGTCCTCAATTGGGCACCGAGACTCATATTTGGTGGAGCTGTCCTCGTCTGACGTTGTTCTGGACGGAAGTGAGCTCATTGCTTGCGTCCCTTACTGGCCTTCCTATATCTCTAGAGGCCCCCTTAGCTCTACTGGGGATAGACCTGTCTTCATACCCATCCATATTACGTCCCATCATTACAAATGTTCTTATTGCGGCCAGACTTACTATTGCGTCTCACTGGCGCATCTCCACCCTCCCCATGAGGTCTGAAGTCATAGTGCGTTTAAATCAGCATTTCTCCTATGAAGTGATGTTGGCACAGGGTCTGACCCGGAGAAACCGTATCTTAAATTGGTGGGACCCTTGGGTATCCTCCCCACATAATACAGTGTCATTGCCCTATTGAGCTCCCGTCGCCGTTTTTTGTTGTTTTTTCATTTTTGGTGATGTCTGTCTTATTGTTCTTTTGCAATGTATCTCTGTGAATCTGGTCTAGACTCCTGTATATTATTCAAATTACTCACTGTCATGATCTGTATACTCCCTCCTCCCCTTGTTCCCCTTCCCCCTCCATCCCCTTTCCTATTATGATCTGTGTTTTGTGTTTTATGTGATGCTCTTTGCACCTACATTACTTGTTTGACTTGTTCTGTTTTATAAATTTCAATAAAAAACAAATGGTTTAAAAAAGATTTGATACAATCACTGACTTGTGAGGCGCTGTCCTTTTATCTGGTTGGGACCTGTGTGTCCTACTTCTTGGCTGAGCAGGTCTCTCCTGTCAATAATTTCATGAGAGAATGTCCTGTGACCTGAAGGCTCATCTCTCTTTCCAGCCTTTCCATCTCTACCAAAACTGAGTATGGAACTAGCAGTTTTCTGCTGCAATGTTGAACTGAAGATGTCCTATATCAGACTGCTTAGGAAGAAAGAAGACACAAAAAAGCCAGTTTACATTTTGCAACTTCACGTGGGGACAAAAATCTTAATTAGGCTGGTTTCACATTTGCGTATTTGAACGCAGCGTATCCAGCACAGCCAAACGCATGCGCACTGCATTCCTATGTTTAACATGGGAATGCATAGTAGCTGTGTTTGGCTGCATTCGGTTGCGGTTGTGTTTGGATCCGCATAATTTATGTGCCCTCCTCCGCCCTCTGAGCTCACAAAGTGGCATTTTTTGTGCGTTCGCGGGAGCTTGTTTTATCAGCAAGCGCACAAACATTGCATGGATTTTAATGGATCTGCAGTGTCCTCCGCATAACAGCGCAGGAGAATGCTGCAGTTAACATTGAAATATCTCCCAGTGGCCGCCGCTGATCTACCGGTAGATCAGCAGCAGCCACCGGGAGATCAGCTGGAGCAGCCACTGCTCTCCCAGGGACAGGTGCCGCTTATCTCCTGGCAGTGTCGGCGCGGGAGATTTGAAGAAACAGCTGATCTGACAGGATCAAGCGTGAGGGCCCATGATGTGGGTTACGAGCTTACGTATGTGGCCAAATATCCACTAACACCTCACATCTTTATCTTTAGTGTCTATTGCACCTTTTTATCTTTTTCAGTATGTGGCTGAGCCCTCTGGGGGGCGTTGGTCATTTGTGATGCATATACAAGGTGCGGTGCAGCCCGCTGATCTAATAATTGGGCGTGACCAACAGGCTGAGCTCTGACACTTTGCTTCACTTAGACCTGTGTGGCTGACGTCCTGTTGGTAACCTTGTGTCCATGAATGCCACCAGTCTTCTCCTCGTTAGCATGGCTGGATGCAGGCACCACAGCTGCCCCATGCTTGGGTTGCAGGGGATTGAGCACCAGTGTTCTTACTCTTGTGTTGCCTACCAGTGGAGCTGGCAGCCCTCTGCTAGGTGCAAGAGATATTTTATCTGGAACTTGAAATCCCCCACCTTCCGTATTGCCTGCCGGGTCATTAGGCCCTGCACAGCCTCAGACTCCGGAGGTGTCCGTTCTGTGGTGCTGTCATCTGGGGTCAACACAGAATTGCTTCCACTCTCCAGGTTCCTTTCCACTTCCTCAGACCCATGCATAGGGTCTCTAGCTGAGTTAGCGATCCTGGGACGAGCTTAAGGCAGCTACCAGCCCACCAGGATGACTTCCTCAGTCCTCCTAGGAACTGAACTGCTGTACCTAGATTGGCACTGCTCGATTCTCCAGGTACTCTTCACAATCCTCACAAGAACTAAAGTAACTAACTCCGACCCAGACCAGAATTTATAGGGGAGCTCACCCTACAGCCAGGTCTTGGTCTCCCCCTTCAGGCCTGGAGGCAGAAAGGTGTTGTGTGCGTTTGTTGCCTGGCGTGAATACCGTTCTGTTGCTCTCGAGTGTGATCCTCGCTTTCATCAGGTAGGCTGGAATACAATTGTTGAAACTGATGGGGACATGGTTATACAGATCCACTAAGTCTGGTAATTTCTCTGGCCACACGTTTCTTTCTTCTACGGGTAAGGTCTTCAACCAATCTATCATTATCTGATTCATTTTCTCGCACAAGCCATTTGTTTGGGGATGATATGGTGTTGTTCTGATTTTCTTACACCCGTACATGTTACAAAATTCTTGAAACACTTTGGCTTCAAATGCTGGTCCTTGATCTGTCAATACCTGTTCTGGATAGCCATGAGGTCTGCAAAAGTAGGCTTGAAATGCTCTAGCCGCTGTTCTGGCTGTCAATTCTTTCACAGGTACTACCACCAGGAAACGAGAATTGTGTTCCACTATAGTGAGGACATAGACATAGCCTGATCTGCTTGGAGTCACCTTCACATGATCCAAGGTTACAAGTTCAAGCAGTTGTTTGGTTACAATTGGCTGGAGTGGGGCTCTCTGACTGTCTTTATCCTTTCTCCTCAGGTTGTATGGACCACAGTTTCTGCACCAATTCTCAATGGATTTCTTCCATGCCAACCCAGTAGAATCTCTCTCTCAGCAGAACTTCCAACTTCTTCCACCTGAAATGCCCTGCGCCATTATGGTATGCTTCAAGCACCATCTTCACATCTCTTTGGCACGACAATTTGCCAGACAAAGTCTTAGGGTTAGTATGCCTTCTGCACAACTTACCTCCATGTGTGAACAGCTTACTTCGCTCCTTCCACAGCTGTTGAGCCTCTGGTGGGGCATCTGGACCAGGGTATGAGCCCTCCTGCGTCAGTAGCTCTTTTACCAAATGTACAGCTGGATCACTGTCTTGTGTTTCAGCCCATCCATGGTGAGGTAATGGATTCAACGTGGCTTCTTGACATCTGTTGTGCACATGATTTTTGCATTGTGTCACATTGGGGCGATGAAAGGCCGGTAGCTCTATCTCTTCCAGCTCTTCCGGTTGCTCTTCCACGTCCTGCAAGTTAGGCATCCTGGACATGGCGTCAGCGTTGGCATTTTTGCGCCTGCCCTGTACTTGATGGTAAAGTTGTAGTTGGACAGCGGGGCCATCCAGCACTGCTCCACTGCACCCAGTTTCACAGAATCCAAGTGAGTAAGCGGGTTGTTATCCGTAAAGATGATAACCTTCACAGCAGCCAGGTAGTGTTTGAAACGTTCTGTGATGGCCCAGACTACGGCCAGGAATTCCAACTTGAATGAACTATAGTTTTCTGGATTTCTTTCTGTAGGACTGAGCTTCCTTTTTGCAAAGGCTATCACTTTTTCTTTACGTCCTTGCACTTGGGATAACACAGCTCCCAATCCCACATTACTGGCATTATTATACTGGAGAAGATGAATGCCTGGCTTTAATCAGGGTACGCTAAGGTCTCTTCCTCCATCAAAGCCCACTTCAACTTCTTGAAGGATTCTTCCCTCTGGCTGCTAAATTCAAATGGAAGACTCAGACTCTTAACATTTTTGGATTGCCCTACTAGGAGGTCTTGGAAGGGTGCAGCTATCTTCATAAACCACTTGATGAACCTTCTGTAGTACCCTACCAACACTAGGAACTGCCTCACGTCTTTGACACTGGTAGGTCTTGGCCAGTCCCTAATGGTGGTGACTTTTTTAGGATCTGGTGCTATACCTTCAGAGCTCACAAGATGACCGAGGTACTGTACCTTTGGTTTCAGCAGGTGACACTTGGATGGCTTCATTTTTATGCCATAGCCGGATAAGGCTTCAAAAATTTCTGCCAAGTGCTCCAGATGCTCTTCATACATCTTGTAATAGACTATGACTTCATCCAGGTACAATAAGATGGTTTCAAAGTTCTTGTGCCACAGACAGCACTCCATCAGCCTCTGGAATGTTCCCGGTGTGTTACAGAGTCCGAATGGCAAACAATTGAACTCGCAGAGGCCCATCAGCGTGGTAAATGCTATCTCCTCTTGGTCCACCTCTGCTACAGGAACCTGCCAATACCCACTGATAAGATCTCAGGTGGAAAAGTAATTAACAGTTTGTAATGCAGCTAGTTATTCCTCAATTCTAGACAATGGATATGCATTCTTATGTGTAATGCAGTTCACCTGCCTGTAATTACGCACATCCTCATTGTGCCATCTTTCTTTCTAACCAGGACTAGAGGAGTGGCTCAGGGGCTGCAACTATCTTTTATCACCCTAGCCTCCTTCATTTCCTGTAGCATGTCTTTGGTACATTGATAGTAAGCTGACGGCACAGGTCTAAACCTCTCTTTATGGGTGGTTGATCTCCTGTGCGTAGGTGATGTGCAACCCCTTTTACCTGCCCAAAGTCTAAAGGATGTTTACTAAAGACTTGTTCATATTCTCTCACTACCCGGTATACTCCTTGCTTTTGATGGGAGGGTGTACAATCAGTACCTACATGCAACTTCTGGCACCAATCCTCCAGCTTTCCCTCAGAGCCATTGCCCTCCACCTTTTAAGATGGGTTCAAGGGTTCTACTGCCAGAATAGAGTTGTTATTGACAGTATACAACTTAGCAAGGGTGGCATACTTCAGCAGGGTGACTTCCTCTTCACCACAATTTGAGATGCGTAAGGCTACCCTTCCTGTTATGAACCGATGACTCAGGAGTAACATTCGGATTCCGTAGAAGCCGTTGGTAACTGTACTGACCGCAATCCCTGACTACACACCACAACTAGAATTAGGCATGGAATGTAACTAACCAGACCTAGACACCTCTGCACAGCCGGAGAACTAACTACTCCTAAGGATGGATGTAGGAAAAGATATCTTGCCTCAGAGCAGAACCCCAAAAGAATAGCAAGCCCCCCACAGATATTAACTGGAAAACAAGAGAAGGAAAACAAACACAGGCAGAGTATAAGGTTTAGCAAAAGAGGCAAAACTAGCTATATAGGAAAGACAGGATAGAATACTATAATACAATTGTGGTCAGTATAAAACACTATCAAAAACCACCAACAGCAGATATTACAAAAATTACCCTGAGTCACTAAGGCTGGCTTCACATTTGCGTATGTGTCTGCATGCTGATGGCATGCAGACACATACGCAGGGCAAAGCAGGGTCTAAAAGATGTGTCCGCAGCGGAGAATGTCCGCCTGCGGACACATCACTGTGCAGGCTGGCCAGCCAATCGGCGTTATCAGGGGGTGGAGATCAGCACCGGAGATCTCCGCCTCCCGGCCGCCGGTAACCTCCGGGACGTGTCGGCGGGGAGAACAGCTGATCTGACAGCTGTTTGAATCTTCCCGCGCCGACACCGAGAGGAGATGTCGGCGCGGGAAGATTCAAACAGCTGTCAGATCAGCTGTTTCTCCCCTCCGACACCACTAGGGGATTACCAGCGGCGGAGAGGAAGAGGACAGCAGTGGCTGAGCTGATCTCCCGGTGGCCGTCGGTGAGCTCCTGTGACATCACCGGCGGCCACCGGGAGATTTTTCAATGGGTCCGCTGCGTTCTCCTGCGCTGTCAAGCGCTGAACACTGCGGACCCATTGAAGACAATGCATTTTTTGTGCGCTTGGGGACGCTTGCTGATTTTCCAAGGTCCCCAAACGCACAAAAAAAACCAACATGCTGCGTCCCGGGTGCGGACGCTGGACACCGGAAGGAGCAGATATCGTCCGCATCCGCACCCGAACGCAGCAAACGCAGGCACCATGCGTTCCTATGTTAAACATAGCAACGCAGTGTGCATGCGTTTGACTGCGTATGGGAACGCAGCAATACGCTGCCTTCCCATACGCAAATGTGAAGCCAGCCTAAGACTCGGCTACAACTATATCTGCAGACTTCTATAAATGAAGTGCCAGCAGAACTGGAAATAACAGATAATAGTGAATGGTAAAATTCCTAGGAAGAAAACTTCCTATCTGGTAGCAGATAAACAAATATACAGACTAGATAGTGTGGCGCCCCTGCGGGTATTAGCCACAGTATAAGATCATAATAGTTGCACTCACTTAGAAAGCCATGCCACTGCACTACCACCTTTGGCCAGAAGGGGGAGCTCCAGAGACACCAGAGACTTCCCTAGAGATTAAACACTGGTCTGAGGTAAATTTTCAGACAGTTGGAGCCAGGAGCTCAGAGTGACAGGAGCTGCATTGAGTTCCTGAGGACTGACTGACAATTTCCAGGGCCAAGCCATCGGTCTGAGGAGGAGAAAACTGATAAGAGAAACACTTTCAGAATCGGGTAGCATCATTATCTACCCTAGATAAAAAGCGCGGATACGGATACCGGATCCGTGGCTGCATTAGTTATATACAATACAGCAACCGGAAAAACGTGAGGTAACAACAAGCTTCACAGGGCCAGACACAGCAACATACTAAGAGTTCAGCAGTACTCCCGGAGGGGGCAAGCAGAGAGAGACAAAGGACTTAAGTTGCCTGTTGAGTGGGACCCAGAGAGGACAGATTTGGGCCGGCAGCGAGTTCACACACGGCAGCAGGGCCACATAGACAGCGCAAGCAGGAGGTAAAGGACCCGGTGGGGCCTGAGCAACTGAACCCCTATTGCAGACTCCGGAGACGGGACTTGTTTTATTATAGTTTGGTTGAAAGTAAACCAGTTAAACCTCATCTGTGCCTCAGCCTCTGATTTAACAGCTACCATCTATCCAGGATTGGGACCATCACCGCTGAGAGAATTTGCTGTGAATCAAGTAAGTGTCTGTGCCCTTAACATCTCCTCACCATACTTCCATCTTCATCCATCATTAACTTTAACATCACCTGTCCAGGGGACCCTACAGCCCTACCCGGAAAAGGGCTATACCATCTCAGCTGCCTCTCACCATCATCCCCTGGCCAGTACAAGGCAGCGGTGGCCATATATAGCCACATTATTCCGGGTGGCGTCACGACAATAACATCTACAAACTTTATAAATTATATAAACTTCTAAATCCCCTGTAAATACCCCCCTTTAGGAGTGTGCCAGCCTGGGGCCACGGCCTGGGTCCAGCCACCAGTGACTCCCCCAAGGAAAGGGACCCTGCGCCGGGTATCCCGGTCCCCTAAGCTGGGCGGCACATCTCTCTTTGGCGTCACGAACAGGATTTACCGTGCCTGGTTAAATCGGGTACTGTGTGCCGTGATTAATGCCGAAAATTGTGAGAAAATCCGAGAAAAATTGACTTTTTTTTTTTATTTTTATCAAAAAGTGATTTTCCCATTGGAAACCATTGAAATAGACTTTTCCCCATTGACTAACATTGAAACAAAATGGCCGCCAGCCTCTGAGGTAAAATTGCATCATCACTAATTACCTCATAACTGCCACAGCACGAGACTGCTATTTGAACTGTGTCATAGCCCTGAGCTCTGATCTGACTGAAAAATTTCAGATTCCGCCATTACTGAGCTCACGGCGAGCAGAAGCAGCAGGGGGCGTGTCTTTGTGGGCGGCACCAAGCTGAGAGCTCTGACGTCGGCAAAAGGGGAAAACCAATCCTGCTGCACAGCGGAACGATTATACGCCATCCCGACGGAAGCAGAGGACCGGAAGGGTCCGGATTAACTAAGGGGGCGCAACATGTCGCAGCACGGAGACGCCGAAACACTCGGCGATACAAATGTAGCTGAAGCACAAAACAGAGTGCCCGGCAGCACAGCGGGTCAAGGTGCAGCGCCCATTATGCCGATGTTGATGCCATATACCCCAGGTGCTCCATGGCTTCCAGTGTATGAAGGTAAGCCTAATACTTTTGATGATTTTAAAGAAAAACTGCTGGCCTATTTAAACATGTTTCCAATGGCAGAAGCTCAGCGTGTCGGTTTGCTGATGGCACAGTTAAGTGGTAATGCCAAGCGAGAAGTCACAGCATGGTCCGCTGATCTAAAAGACACTGCTGAGCATATTCTAGCTGGATTAAAGGCAGTATTTGAAACTACTGCTGGTAGCAAAGCAAAGACCAAATTCTTCAATTGCAAACAAAAGGCCAATGAGAGTGTGAGAGACTTTGCCCTGAATTTACAGGAGGCCCTTAAAGCGCTTACACTGGCTGAACCAATGTTTAACATTGGCGCTGATAAATTGCTAAAAGATCAATTCATTGAGGGACTATTAACCCCTTCTCATCGAGGGCATGCGAGTATGCTGACTTTCAAGGACCCTGAAGTGACATTTGCCCAGTTAAAGGAGAGCGCTATTCGTCTCCAGCAGGCAGAGGCACTTTGGGATCAGGATCCTGAGCAATCCATTACAGAAACCCCTCAACAGCAGAGAGTGCCAGTGACATCAGTTAAGCCCCTGGAGGCCAGTGCTAATGATGCTTTCCAGCAAAAGCTTAACTCTCTAACAGACATTGTCACCTCAATGGCTAAAACCATGCAGGAAATGAGAGAATCACAGACTACACCCAAGATGGAGTTGGCGAACCGCAGAGAGGATATTCCCTGGATGAGACCCCAGAGATACCCAGCGTGGAGAGGACGACCCAACGACCGTTACCAGCCGGATGGACAGCCTATTTGCCGCCGTTGCCGGAAGCCAGGCCACATCGCCCGCAATTGTGATTTAAACAAGGATCCCCTGGGAATGCGGGCCGCTTTGCAGGAGTGAACTTTCAAGGCCCAACATCCTGGCACGACAAGTACGTCGGAGGACGTCCCATTATCCCCATCGTGCTGGACGGTATTCCCCTCAATGCCTTGTTGGACACTGGTTCCCAGATTTCATCTATACCACTTATCCTTTATAAGAGGTACTGGGCAGATTCAGACATTGATAAAAGACCATCTAATGTTGAGCTAAGTATATATGCTAGTAATGGAAAATTGGTACCGCAAGTAGGATTTACAGAGATGACCATTAAGATTGGTAGAGTAGAATTAAAGAATCAGGGTATCATAATTGTTGATGTTAACCGACGGGAACCTTCTGTATTGATAGGTATGAATGTTTTAGAAAATTGTTTTTCCGAGGTTATTACTATTTTACAGCAATTTGCGGAAACTGCCCAATCCTGCCAGCAGAGAATTCTCCAGAGAGAGATAAAAGCATTGGTGCTGAAGCAACAAGTAGAGGTTGCAGGTGGAGAAATCGGCAGTGTGAGGGTAAGTGACCCAACTCCTATAGTAATACCTCCAAAAACTGAAATGCTGGTATGGTGTAGAGCAGCCATTGGTATTAAAGGACGAGATTACCAAGCCTTGGTAGAGCCTGTGTACACTGATAGTAGACCCACGATATTAACGGCTAGAGGAATAGTCGAGGTACACAGGGGAAGAGTGCCCATACGTCTTTTGAATTGTGGAGAAGAAGAGGTCACTTTACCAAGGTACGCTACAATGGCCAAGCTATACACTGTTGACAACAATGCCATCATAGCCATTGGGCCCTTGAATCCGTCATGTCAGGCGGACGACAATGGTTCAAGTGGAGAATTATACGATTGGTGTCAGCAGTTGCATATAGGTACAGATTCAACACCTACCCACCAAAAACAAGGGGTGTACCGACTAGTAGAAGAATATGAACGGATCTTCAGTAAACACCCATTAGACTTCGGACAGATTAAAGGGGTAGAACATACAATTCCTACCGGTAACCACCCACCAATAAAAGAGAGATATAGACCCATACCGCCCGCTCATTATCAATGTGCTAAAGACATGCTGAGGGAGATGAAACAGGCCGGGGTAATAAGAGACAGTTGTAGCCCCTGGGCAGCCCCTCTGGTAATAGTTAAAAAGAAAGACGGAACCATGAGAATGTGCGTAGACTACCGGCAGATTAATCACATTACCCATAAAGACGCCTACCCCTTACCTAGAATTGAAGAGTCATTAGCCGCTTTAAGATCTGCTAACTATTTTTCCACCTTAGACTTAACAAGTGGGTATTGGCAAGTCCCTGTGGCTGAGGAAGATAAAGAGAAGACAGCGTTTACCACCCCGATGGGTCTCTGTGAATTTAATTGTATGCCGTTCGGACTCTGCAACGCACCCGGTACCTTTCAGCGATTGATGGAATGCTGTCTCGGACACAAGAACTTTGAAACCGTCCTTCTGTACCTAGATGATGTAATAGTTTACTCAAAGACTTACGAACAACATCTACAAGACCTGGCAGAAGTGTTCGAGGCCTTATCCCGGTATGGTATGAAGATCAAGCCATCAAAATGTCACCTTCTAAAGCCAAAGGTACAATACCTGGGACACGTTGTAAGTTCAGAAGGAGTAGCACCGGATCCCGAGAAAGTAACCGTAATAAGGGATTGGCCAAGACCTACCAGCGTGAAACAGGTGAGGCAATTCCTGGGACTGGTGGGCTACTATCGTAGATTCATCCAAGGGTTCACCAAGCTAGCAGCACCTCTACAAGACATCCTGGTAGGGCAGTCGAAGAAGCCTTCAAACCGCAATCCTCCTTTCCAGTGGAGTGATGAGAGGGAAGATTCCTTTGAAAAGTTAAAGAAGGCATTGACCGGAGAAGAAGTTCTGGCATACCCCGATTACCATCAACCTTTCATCCTTTACACAGATGCCAGTAATGTGGGACTGGGAGCAGTACTATCTCAGAAGCAAGGAGGCAAGGAGAAAGTCATCGCCTTTGCAAGTAGAAAGCTCCGGCCTACTGAAAGAAATCCTGAGAATTACAGCTCCTTCAAGTTAGAACTACTGGCAGTAGTCTGGGCTGTGACTGAGCGTTTCAAACACTACTTGGCAGCTGCAGAATTCACCGTCTATACTGATAACAACCCATTGACCCACCTGGATACAGCCAAGTTAGGTGCGCTGGAACAGCGATGGATAGCCCGGCTGTCTAATTACAACTTCGTGATCAAGTATAGAGCAGGCCGAAAGAATGGAAATGCAGACGCCTTATCCCGGATGCCGCAGTTGAGAGACGTGGAAGAAGAACCGGTAGAACTTGAAGAAATTGAACTACCCGCCTTCCATCGTCCCAAGGTAGGACAGTATCAATCCAGTGCCTACCAGAAACATCAACAAGTGAATCTCAACCCATTAGCACACCACAGATGGGCTGACACTCAAGACAGCAATCCAGCTGTGAAGTTGGTGAAAGAACTGCTGACTGAGCAAAGTGCGTATCCCAATGAAAATGCACCGAAAGAGACACATCAACTGTGGAAAGAGAGAGGCAAAATGTTCCTGTACCAAGGAAAGCTGTGCAGAAGATATACCAATCCAAAGACGCATGAGCTAGTATGGCAGATCATTGTGCCTAAACAAGATGTAAAAACGGTCCTAGAAGCTTATCACAATGGTGCTGGTCACTTCGGGTGGAAAAAGCTAGAAGTACTTTTAAGAGAAAGATTCTACTGGGTTGGAATGAGAAGATCAATTGAAGAATGGTGCAGAAACTGTGGTCCGTGCAACCTCAGAAGAAAAGATCTAAAAAACCAAAGAGCACCACTCCAGCCTATAGTTACCAAGCAACCACTTGAGCTCGTAGCAATAGACCACGTGAAATTAACACCAAGCCGGTCCGGCTATGTCTATGCTTTAACCATCGTGGACCATTACTCACGCTTCCTGGTAGTAGTGCCCGTGAAAGATCTCACTGCAAAGACAGCAGCTAAGGCGTTCCAGACATACTTTTGCAGACCCCATGGATATCCGGAACAAATACTCGCAGACCAAGGCACAGCATTTGAATCAGAGATCTTCAGAGAATTTTGCAATATGTATGGCTGCAAGAAGATCCGTACAACAGCCTATCATCCGCAAACAAATGGCTTATGCGAAAAAATGAACCATATTGTAATCGATCTCTTAAAGACTTTACCAGAAACAGAGAGAAACCTATGGCCAGAGAAATTGCCTGACTTGGTAGACCTCTATAACAATGTCCCGGTAAGCTCCACAAACTGTACCCCAGCTTACCTTATGCGTGCAAGACCTGGCAAGCTACCGATAGATCTAGAAATGGGTATTGTAAAACCTGACGCAGAAGTGCAAAATTCCAACTGGGACTCCCTACGCCAACAACAATATCGCCAAGTGCAAGGATGCGTAGAAAGGAATCTCCAGAAAACTAGAGAAAGACAAGAGCAATACTTCAACCAGAATGCTCTAGCAACCCCATTAAAACCTGGTGATCAAGTGCTCAAGAGAAACCGTCGCACTAATAAACTGGACAATCAGTGGGAATCCGTCCCATATACAGTTTTACCAATGAGAGTGAACAATCCTAAAATGTGTCTTATAAGCAAAGATGGTGGATTAACATCAGTACTAGTGTCAAGAGACAATCTAAAACTATGTCCAGAGACATTGAAAGAAAAAGAAGTCATTCAACATGAACCAGAAGTTATTCAACCAGTACCGGTTCAACCTGTTAAAGAAAAAGAAGAAGATGGAGTATATCATACCTATCTAGGAGACTTTCCTAAAACCTGGCCAACCTACAATGGTGCAGTAGTAGTTCCCATGATGGCCTTCTATCAAACACCAGACCCTGTACCACAAGAAGTCCCAAGACAGGAAGAACAAATTCCTAGTAATAATAGTCCTGGACACGGTGGAATTGCCAACCCCACAAATGTGGAATTATCCCTAGCAGAACCAGAAGTACTTACTAGGTATACGTCCACTCACACCATCACATTGAGTACACCCAGTACACAAGCGTTACGCAGATCACAGTGTAGTACTCAGGGTCAATTACCAGCAAGATATGCAGACTACCAAATGTAAATAGATTTCATGTGCATTGTATATTTGTTAAAGTTATGCAGTTGAATAGAATCCTAAAAGGTATGATGTAAAGTGGCAGTCACGGAGAGTTAAAACTTGGCCTCATATGCGGTGACCCGAGGGCCTTGAGGCCTACTGCACTTACAACCCGAAATATCTGAAAGGAACTTGTTTAGTTGTTAATTAGTAGTTATTAGATGTAACGTTAAAAAGCTCAGTACCTACAGAGACTATTCTGTATGAACTACTTGTATATTCTTGAACCCTTGTCTTCATTTATCAGCCCGGAGGCGGTAAATTAAAGCTCCGGAAAGACTGCTTTTTGAACATTCTTAAGTTTATTCATAAACTTTGTTGGAAAAATGGACGTTAATTGCAGTGCCTTTCCTAACAAATAAATAGCCCTCAAGGACAGAGCTGTATTAATGGACGCTATTTGAAGTGACTTTTTACAAGACTCTATTTTTTAAACTTGAGTGGTTTTTGTAACTTTTTATTTTTTTTTTAAGACTCTATCAATATTATCTGTTATATCTTATGTTTATTGTCCCACAGTCCCGGAGTACTGTTCTTAACTAAGGGGGAATGTGGCGCCCCTGCGGGTATTAGCCACAGTATAAGATCATAATAGTTGCACTCACTTAGAAAGCCATGCCACTGCACTACCACCTTTGGCCAGTAGGGGGAGCTCCAGAGACACCAGAGACTTCCCTAGAGATAAAACACTGGTCTGAGGTAAATTTTCAGACAGTTGGAGCCAGGAGCTCAGAGTGACAGGAGCTGCATTGAGTTCCTGAGGACTGACTGACAATTTCCAGGGCCAAGCCATCGGTCTGAGGAGGAGAAAACTGATAAGAGGAACACTTTCAGAATCGGGTAGCATCATTATCTACCCTAGATAAAAAGCGCAGATACGGATACCGGATCCGTGGCTGCATTAGTTATATACAATACAGCAACCGGAAAAAAACGTGAGGTAACAACAAGCTTCACAGGGCCAGACACAGCAACATACTAAGAGTTCAGCAGTACTCCCGGAGGGGGTAAGCAGAGAGAGACAAAGGACTCAAGTTGCCTGTTGAGTGGGACCCAAAGAGGACAGATTTGGGCCGGCAGCGAGTTCACACACGGCAGCAGGGCCACATAGACAGCGCAAGCAGGAGGTAAAGGACCCGGTGGGGCCTGAGCAACTGAACCCCTATTGCAGACTCCGGAGACGGGACTTGTTGTATTATAGTTTGGTTGAAAGTAAACCAGTTAAACCTCATCTGTGCCTCAGCCTCTGATTTAACAGCTACCATCTATCCAGGATTGGGACCATCACCGCTGAGAGAATTTGCTGTGAATCAAGTAAGTGTCTGTGCCCTTAACATCTCCTCACCATACTTCCATCTTCATCCATCATTAACTTTAACATCACCTGTCCAGGGGACCCTACAGCCCTACCCGGAAAAGGGCTATACCATCTCAGCTGCCTCTCACCATCATCCCCTGGCCAGTACAAGGCAGCGGTGGCCATATATAGCCACATTATTCCGGATGGCGTCACGACAATAACATCTACAAACTTTATAAATTATATAAACTTCTAAATCCCCTGTAAATACCCCCCTTTAGGAGTGTGCCAGCCTGGGGCCACGGCCTGGGTCCAGCCACCAGTGACTCCCCCAAGGAAAGGGACCCTGCGCCGGGTATCCCGGTCCCCTAAGCTGGGCGGCACATCAGCAACCCACAGCTCAGAATAAAACAAAACATAAGCAGATCCTTAAGCACACAAAAGTGTGCCACAAAATATCAAAAAAACATTCACTTATCTTGCAAAGATCTCCACAGAGCAGAGGAAACCAGAGAGATGTGAACTCCTCCAGGAACAAAAAGACAACTGGCAAGGATTGATCCTCTTCCAACCATTATATGCTCCAAGAACCAGATTGCCAATCCCCCTCACCTGTGAAGCCCATACAGTCAGCTACATCACCAGCAACAACCACCGGAGGGAGCTCCAATGAATTCACAACACCTTCCCCAGCATACATCAACTACCCCTCTGGCTGTCAGGACAGTGGGCCTACAGTCTGAGAACACAGGCTCAATTAGTGCTTGGTAGTCTCACCCTTTAAGGCCTATTGCTTCCCTACACCAGACCAATATTTCACTTTTCAGGGGTATTGCAATTGGTACTGGATCACTTACTCTTGCACTGCTGATATCTCCTCCAGACAACTCTACCTACTGTCTCAGCATCAGTGCCTTCGTCAAACTCCTGTAATGAGACAATAATCTCTGCAAGACAATTTCCTATTATATTAGTACCCAAAGTGATAATAGGATTACGCTCATGCCGGTCAGCATCAACAATCAACCCTTGGTTCTTCAATTCTGCCCAGAGTCTGCCCAGTACTTATTAAAAAGGATATACAGTATGGATGTCACCTGTGAACCAGTGTCCAGCAAAGCGTTTATGGGGATGCCATCCATCACTACAGGCAGGACCGGGCATCCTCCCACGTACCTGTCATGCCAGTTCGGTGGGCCTGGTGATCTCATTCCTCATGGGCGGCCCACTGCCCCAGGGTTTTCTCATTTAAAGTACACTCTCTAGCAAAGTTTCCCGACTTATCGTAGCGGCGGCAGATGGGCTGTCCGTCTGAGTCATAGTGATCGCTGGCTCGACCTCTGATCGTTGGGTATCTTTTCTGTCATCTCTGCTGGAAGCCAACTCGATCTTTTTCACGGGCTGATCCTTGAATATTCTGCATAGCTCTCGCCATCTTAACTACGCTCTTGGTTAGGGCTTCAATCTTTAGGTTTAGAGCCTCATTAGTGATATGCCCCATTGTCTGTGCATTAGCCCCTGCTGCAGCCTGGGGGTTCTGCGCCCCCTTCTGGTGGTAGGTTATGGCCAGCTCATGATCACGGGGTGCTTCTTCCTGCAATATATGGATAGCTCTGTCTTTAAACTGCACAAAGTCCAGCTCAGGGCTTTGTATAGCCATCATGTGCAGTTGCACTCTATGAGCAGGGGATATAAGTCCATCAATAAACTGGTCAATGAGCAATTTATTCTCTTCTTGCACCAGAGTAGGGTCTGTCTATTTCAATGCCCTGAGTGCTTCCTGTAAATTTAATGCAAAGTCCCATGGGCTCTCCTGCGGCTTTTGTCTATACCTAAAGAATCTTATTTTCCATTTTGCAGCAACACTGGTGTCAAAGGTAACTTTCAGCCTAGCGATTACATGTTCAACAGAGTCTTTATCAGTGTCTGGCCAGGACTTTACCTCCCGCTGGGCTGCACCGGTCAGTTGTCCCATTAATAATAACTGTCCAGCCTATCCTTGAAGTCCGTCAGGGTATTTGGTTCCCCTGAGTATTGTGGTAGCCACACCACTGCAGGCGTGTACGGCATTAGGAACGGCATTACCGGTGACAAGACTTCTGCGGCGGCGGCGGGTGCTCCGTCTGCTACTGGGACTGAATTTGGTGACACTGGTTGGGCTGCGACCACCCCTCACGCAGGCTCCTCTCTCTTCTGCTCCGACATTTCCCTCCCCCTTAGTGAATCTTAAACCTCCCGGTCCTTCACTTCCGTGGGAATGTACAGCTTTAGTTCCACTGGTGGGACAGGAATTCTCGTCCCGACTGGATGTCGTCAGAGTGCAGGTTGGGCCTTGCTTCACGCTCTTTGGCGGGTACCGCCATGATGACATGCCCCTTCGGCTTCCGCGCGCCTCGCTCTTTAGTGATAGCGACAGTCAAAAACACACATTTCTCAGCACACAGTACCCATATACTGCGGCATGATATCCTGTTTGTGACGCCAGGAGCTGACCCACCCAAGGGCCGTGGGGTACATGGAACTGGGCGGTTAAGCCATTTTGGAGAGTCACAGGGGTCGAGACCCAGCTCTGTGACCCTGGGTGCAGCTGAAAAGGAGGGAATTCGCTGGCGTGGTAGGGAAAGGGGATGATGAATAAGGGAGGTATTTGTGACGCCACACGTGTTATGTGGCTATTAGTGGGCTACCGCTGCTGCAGAACCTCCAGGGGTGATGGATGGGCAGCTGGGATGGAATTGCTCCCCACGGGCGGAGCGGATCACCGAGGCAGTGGATGTGGTAAAGGTGTAGGGTGCAGGATGGTGGGCGCAAAGCAACAGACAGACTCGCAATTTGCAGGTTCCTCAGTCCTTTACTGGTGCAATGGTAGTACTTGCAGCTGGTTAACTGAGTCCGTGCACCCGAGAGCAACTCCAGGTTCTCCACACCCAGCAAGTCCTGAGGCCTCTTGCTGCACTTTGTTGCGGGTACTTGCTGCTGTGTAAACTAAGCTGCTTCCCCCTCTCACTCCTGCTAGGTACCATATGACAGGCAATTCAAGTCCTTTATCAGCTGTTTTGTTTTACTTCGGTTTGTGGAGCGCTAATCGAATCCCAAACAGAGCAACAAATAAAATTAGACCTTTATTGGCCCCTTGTTTGGGATTCATTTAGTGCTCCACAAGCCGAAGAAAAAAAAACAAAACAAAAAAAACCCTATTTTATACTGTATGTTATCACTCCCTCTGGGAGTTCATCAGGAGCTGCTCTAGTGGATCACAACACCTAATAGGCTGAAGGAACTCTGGTCTCTGTGGCAACCGCCTGGTGGATTCAAAGACCTGTGGTGACGCAATTCCGGCAGTAGCGGTCATGTGACGCGAAAGCCGGAAGCATCACGCTGAGGAGCCGCAGGACCGATATAGAAGGACGCTGCGACCCGGGCACCGCGACCAGAGAACATAAATTACATAGGAGGCTTTATCTGGGGTTGTGCGGGGGTCGCACAACCCCCCAAGGTGAGCGGCTTATAAGCCCCCCTTTAATTCTTATTCCTGGAAGGTCTTTTCACAGGGAGCGCTCTCTT
Organism: Allobates femoralis; assembly: GCA_033576535.1. Lineage (NCBI taxonomy): Eukaryota > Metazoa > Chordata > Amphibia > Anura > Aromobatidae > Allobates > Allobates femoralis. The sequence continues at coordinate 142,282,426 of JARQOC010000009.1, forward strand.
GTCTCTTTTCTGTCCTTTATCAGGCCCAAGTCTCAGGCTTCTGCTCCTGGGCTCTATGCGTTGCTTTGCCTCTGGGCATAGTGTAGCTGGGGGAACTTGAAATCCTTCACCTTCCGGTATTGGCTGCCGGGTCGTTAGGCCTTGCACAGCCTCGTACTCCAGTGTACGTTCTGTGGAGCTGCCCTCTGGGGTGAGCACAGGATTGCTTCCACTCCCCAGGCTCCTTCCCACTTCCTCAGACTCTTGCCTTAGGTCTCTAGCTGAGTTAGCGATCCTGGGACAAGCTTAAGGTAGCTACCAGTCCACCAGGATGACTTTCTCAGTCCTCCTAGGAACTGAACTGCTATACCTAGGATGAGATTGGCACTGCCCGATCCTCCAGGTACTCTTCACAGTCCTCACAGGAACTGAACTAACTCTGTTCCAGACCAGAATTTTTAGGGGAGCTCACCCTGAAGCCGAGTCTTTTTCTCCCCCTTCAGGCCTGGACACAAAGGTGTTGTGTGCGTTGTTGCCTGGTGTGAATACCCTTCTGTTGCTCTTGAGTGTGACACTACCACATGGGGACAATAATGACACTGTGGCTCTTGGACCCCAGGGTGCCACAGATTTGTTTCTTGCTCCTTGCCAGTCTCCGCCCTATATTTCCTTCTTTTTTAATTCAGTCCAAGTGTTTCTTAACAAATATAATGTTATGTATGATTAAGAAGCCCTAAAATGCTTGAAACGCGCAAGATGTCACCTTACATATTTTTAATGTGTTTTCTAATAAAATTTACATTTTAAATTAATATTCTTTTTCTTTAATGGACATGGAGTAGGTGCTGGATCGTTTTCTTATTTTGATTTTGGTTGTGGCTTTGTCCCAATCTTTTCCGACGGTAGTTTGCACTTCACTGCTTTTTTAGGATTACTAGTGTTTTTGACCCGACTGTGGCCTGTGTGCCCAGTCTCCAGCCACCACACTATTTGTCACCTGGAAGGGCTCTGCCAAAACCACCCTTCCTAGGACCGGGAGGTGGGTGAAAAGTTCCTTGGCCCTTAAGGGTGCGCAATAATGTGATGACTAGCGCAAAGTGCGCCCGGCATACTGTGTTTGCTGGGTTGCTGTCCGGTCATTCCACCACAACCCTAGCATTACAGAAGCACACCAAAATCACCAAAATTTTATTTGCATCAAATCAGCTTGCTTATCTCTAGTAAATACCAAATTAAACTTGTTTAGTAGTTTAATTGGAGGAGTTGCAACAGGGAGAAAATTAAGTTATATCCTCTCTGCAGCTGCTCTTTTCCAATCATTGTGGTGGCACAGGTATTGTAACAGTCAGCACTCATTACACAGAGTGCTATCATTCCCCCAGCTCTCTGGATATAGAGTGTTGCACACCTCAGTGTCGCTTCAATGAGTAGAAGTGAGTGGCTCTAGGGAGAAACTTTTTTTTCTCTATTGCCCCACTTCCAATTAGACTGCCGAACATTCTTAAAGACTGTTACCCTTTTGAGATTTTTTAATACAGTCATACAGGTAGCATAGCACTGAAATTAGCCATACCTGTATGCCTTCTGGATGATGTGTCATTTTGGAAAAATCAGCTTATATATCTTCTATACCCGGAAGATAGAATAATTAAAAATCCTTAAAGTGTACCTATCACCTGTATTAGACGATATAAACCCTGCCCACCACCTTTAACATACTGTAATTGGGGTTTCTGTAACACTTTTATATCCCTAGACTTGCTCCTGCATACCTTATAAACAGGGGCGTAACTAGAACTGGCAGGGCCCCATAGCAAACTTTTGAACGGGGCCCCCTCCAAGACACGCCCCCAATGACACGCCCCCTTCAAGACACACACCCTTACCGAATCAGTGTTAACAGTCTGACGCCACCCAGTTTACTGTATATACTCGTGTATAAGCCGACCCCTCTACTTTTGCCCCCAAAACCTGGGAAAACCTATTGACTCGTGTATAAGCCGAGGGTGGACCCCAGCATAGGTATACAGCCCCCAGCAGTGTGGTATACAGGCCTCCCCAGTGGTAGTATACAGCAGCCTCCCCAGTGGTATATACAGGCCCCAGCAGTATATACAGTAGCCCCAGTGGTATACAGCAGCCTCCCCAGTGGTATATACAGGCCCCAGCAGTATATACAGTAGCCCCAGTGGTATACAGCAGCCTCCCCAGTGGTATATACAGCAGCCCCAGTGGTATACAGCAGCCTCCCCAGTGGTATATACAGCAGCCCCAGTGGTATACAGCAACCTCCCCAGTGGTATATACAGCAGCCCCAGTGGTATACAGCAACCTCCCCAGTGGTATATACAGCAGCCCCAGTGGTATACAGCAACCTCCCAGTGGTATATACAGGCCCCAGCAGTATATACAGCAGCCCCAGTGGTATACAGCAACCTCCCCAGTGGTATATACAGGCCCCAGCAGTATATACAGTAGCCCCAGTGGTATACAGCAGCCTCCCCAGTGGTATATACAGGACCCAGCAGTATATACAGCAGCCCCAGTGGTATACAGCAGCCTCCCCAGTGGTATATACAGGCCCCAGCAGTATATACAGCAGCCCCAGTGGTATACAGCAGCCTCCCCAGTGGGTATATACAGGCCCCCAGTGGGTATATACAGGCAGGGCCCCAGTGGGTATATACAGGCAGGGCCCCAGTGGGTATATACAGGCAGGGCCCCAGTGGGTATATACAGGCAGGGCCCCAGTGGGTATATACAGGCAGGGCCCCAGTGGGTATATACAGGCAGGGCCCCCAATGGGTATATACAGGCCCCCAGTGGGTATATACAGGCCCCCAGTGGGTATATACAGGCCCCCAGTGGGTATATACAGTCAGGGCCCCAGTGGGTATATACAGTCAGGGCCCCAGTGGGTATATACAGTCAGGGCCCCAGTGGGTATATACAGTCAGGGCCCCAGTGGGTATATACAGTCAGGGCCCCAGTGGGTATATACAGGGCCCCAGTGAGTATATACAGGCCCCCAGTGGGTATATACAGGCCCCCAGTGGGTATATACAGTCAGGGCCCCAGTGGGTATATACAGGGCCCCAGTGAGTATATACAGGGCCCCAGTGAGTATATACAGGGCCCCAGTGAGTATATACAGGCCCCCAGTGAGTATATACAGGCCCCCAGTGGGTATATACAGGCCCCCAGTGGGTATATACAGGCCCCCAGTGGGTATATACAGGCCCCCAGTGGGAATATACAGGCCCCCAGTGGGAATATACAGGCCCCCAGTGGAAATATACAGGCCCCCAGTGGGAATATACAGGCCCCCAGTGGGAATATACAGGCCCCCAGTGGGAATATACAGGCCCCCAGTGGGAATATACAGGCCCCCAGATGTCAATATACAGGCCCCCAGTGTGTATATACAGGCCCCCAGTGTGTATATACAGGTCCCCCACTCCTCCTCTGCTGCACACATCACCTGTAAAGGAATACATCATACTTACGTATCTCTGCCGGCTGCCGCCGCTCTGCACCGCGCTCCGTCTTCATCTGGCTTCTTCCTGGTTGTGACCGCCGGGCGCAGGCAATGACGTCACAACCAGGAAGAAGCCGGATGAAGACGGAGCGCGGTGCAGAGCGGCGGCAGCCGGCAGAGATACGTAAGTATGATGTATTCCTTTACAGGTGACGTGTGCAGCAGAGGAATGGGGGGCCTGTATATACCTACTTGGGGGCCTGTAGCTGACCGGATAGCAGCGTAGCGGCGCTGGGTCCGGGCCCCCCACAAGGGCCGGGCCCCAAAGCGACCGCTACGTCTGCTATGCCGGTAGTTACGCCCCTGCTTATAAATCAACTGTATGTTCTTAATGGTCATAGCCGCACTGCTACCTGGAGAACCCACACCAATCCATTGAAAATGCTGCCCCTCCTGTGTATGTATGTGAATGACATACAACATCATTCACAACTCTCGCGCCTGCGTAGTGGAGTAAGTTACTGTGCTCTGTTGAAGATTCAAAATGACTGAAGTCTCAAGAAATTCCACTGCGCAGGCGCGAAACTTCACAAATCTCGCGAGACTTCGGGCACTGTGCGGCTTCAATAGAGCACATTAGCATAAGAGGGGCTGAGTTCCTATGTTTTACTCCTGTCTGCCGTAAGTCAAACCCTCCCCCTCTCCTCTCTCCCTCCGTCTCTTCCTACCCTCTCACTCCCTCACTGTCACTATATACGGTAGCAGGCACATTAGGTCTGACATTGTGCATGGAGGTAGCCTAATGTCAGGCTCCTTTGTGTCCCAGATCACGCCTCCCTCCTTTGTCTTTCGGCTTCTACTTCTCAGCTCTCTCTTCACAGTCACAGGTCTGTGAGAGGAGAGAGCTCAGGATGCTCAGAGACTGGATTGAGCGGGGTCTCCTCCTGCTGTGGCACTCTAGGGTTCATGTGCCACAGTAACACCACAAAGGTAACCCCACACAACCCACAACACTACACTAGCGCCTCCAGGCCAGAAGGGGGAGCTAAAGCTGCTTCCCTATATATTCTGGTGTGGAGAGGAAGTGGCAGTTAGTTCAGTTCCTGGGAGGACTGAGGAAGAAGGACTGGGGTGTAAAGGAGCTGCCTTAGGCTCACCCCACAGAGGGAAGAAAGGACCTGGGTGTAAAAGAGCTGTGTTAGGCTCACCCCATGGTCCACTGTCCAGTTCCAGGCTGAGCCAGGGTCTGAGGAAAAGGAGAAGCAGAGGAACACACCCGGGACACTGAGTTACCCTAAACTCACCCTGGAGGAGCGCACAGAACGGATACCGGATCCGATGCTGTGCCTGACACAAACAGCACAGTGAACACCGGATTAGTGAAGGTCCCACATCTTCACTGTACCACAGCAAAGCAACACGGCAGGGTCAGGAACATATAGATAAGACCCAAGTTACCTAGCAAGTTGGTAGAGGGGAGACAGGGCCGGCAGCCTAGCTAAAGCTGCAGCAGGGCCACACACACACACAGTGCAGGAGTAGGAAGCCAAGGACCTGGACAGGGTGGGAAGCAACCCGGCCCCGGTACAGACTCCGCAGACTGTACTCTACTGAGTGTCACCTACAGTAAAGACTTGAAAACTACAAAACCGTGAGTATGTGTAATCCTTGCAAACCCTGTTCTCCCTCACAACTCCCTCACAAACTGTTTTCATCACTCCTGCCCCGGGGACCAGGCTCTGCCCGTGGAGAACCGTTACATCACAGGATGCCATCCATCATCCCCGGAGGTTCTGCAGCATCGGTGGTCACCCTGACCACATACCGCGGGTGGCGTCACGACTCTCTCCCCTGTAAATACCCCCCTTTACTTGTGGGCTCGGGACATGGTCTGGACCAAGACCGCCGTGATAACCCCCGTGATACCCAAGTCCGGTACCGAGTACCCTGTCCCAGTGGGCTCCATACTGTACGGTGAAACTGCGATCAGACAGCCAGAGAAGAAGCCTGAGAAGCCAAGGACACAGACAGGAGGCAGTGAGTGATGATCTGTGACACATAGGACGCCTGACACTGTGCTATCTCCATGCACAATGTCAGACCTAACTTGCCTGCTACATATCATAGTGATAGGGAGGGAGTGAGAGGGGAGGAGTATAGAGGGAGAGGGAAGGGGGAGGCTTTGGCTTAAAGCAGACAGGGGAGTAATAAAAAGAAACTTGGCCCATTCTCCTGCACACTCCATTCCTCTGGTGCAAAAATTTTACATTACAATGTTTGATAACTCTCTTCTCCTCAATCATACATGTAATCATTGAAGTAAATGTATGATTGCACTCAGTATCCCAGAGCCTATAAGGCACTGGCTTCACTTTGCAGCCCTAAATCCTGCTGGTTGGTTTCCTTTAAAGCTACTTCAGCAAAGTGAAGATAAGAAAGTGGCCATCACTAAGCCTTGACCTCAATAACATGTAAAATGCATGTGCAGAATTAAAAATGTATGGGTGAACAAGGGGGCCTAGAATCTTAACTTAATTACACTTGATCTGTCAGAAGGATTGAGACAAAATGGATTAAAGAGGACCTGTCACCTTCCTGGTGCATGGCAAACTAAATGCAGCATGTCTGCTGCATTCAGGGAAGGGGTCCCCCATGTCTCTAGCCCCCCTGTAAACTTTAAAAAATACTTTAGAAATCTTACAGTTAAGATGTCACCTGGGTGGGATCTTATTAAGAGGTCGTGGCTCCTTGCACAATCCTCCCTGCCTACTCCTTGTGTGATTTGCCCCCCCCCCCCCCCTATGTGTCTGCTGCCACCTCCTCTTGTTCTGGGTCTGCCCTCCTCTTCTGCTCCTGCTCTGTGTGATGTCAGGAGCAGAAGAGGACAGACCCAGAACAAGAGGAGGTGGCAGCAGACACATAGAGGGGGCAAAACACACAAGGAGGAGGCAGGGAGGATTGTGCCAGGAGCCTGGATCTCTTAATAAGATCCCACCCAGACGACCTCTTAACTGTAAGATTTATAAAGTCTTTTTTAAAGCTTACAGGGGGGGCTTGAGACATGGGGGACCCCTTCCCTGAATGCAGCAGACATGCTGCATTCAGTGCTGCATTTAATTTGCCATACACCAGGGGGGTGACAGGTACTCTTTAAAATCCTGAAGTGCCCACAAAGTCCCACTGCTCAAGAAGACACATGTGCAGGCCTGTCTGAAGTGTACCAATAAACACCTTGGTGATTCTGAGAGTGATACGGAGAAGATATTGTGGTCAGATGAGACAAAAATTGAGCTCTTTGGCATAAACTCAACTCGCCGTGTTTGGAGGAAGAGAAATGCTGCCTATGCCCTAAAGAACACTATCCCCACAGTCAAGCATGCCAGTGGAAACATTATGTTTTGGGGGTGTTTCTCTGCTAAGGGCACAGGACTACTTTACCGCATCAATGGGACAATGCATGGAGCCATGTACCGTAAAATCCTGAGTGACAACCTCCTTCCCTCTGCCAGGACATTAAAAATGGGTCATGGCTGGATCTTGCTGCACGACAATGACCCAAAGCATACAACCAAGGTAACCAAGGAGTGGCTCAAAAACAAGTATATTAAGGTCATGGAGTGGCCTAGCCAGTCTCCAAACCTTAATCCCACAGAAAATTTATGGAGGGAGCTGAAGCTCTAAGTTGCCAAGTGACAGACTCAAAATCTTTAGAGATTATCCGCAAAGAGGAGTGGACCAAAATTCCTCCTGACATATGCGCAAACCTCATCATCAACTGCAAGAAACGTCTGACTGCTGTGCTTGCCAACAAGGGTTTTGCCACCAAGTATTAAGTCTTGTTTGCCAGAGGGATGAAATACTTATTTCTCTCTGCAAAATGCAAATATGTATATATAATTTAGACAATGTGATTTTTTGGATTTTATTTTTGGTATTCTATCTTCTCACTGTCAACATTAACCTACCCTTAAAATTATAGACTGTTCATATCTTTATCAGTGGGCAAACTTACAAAATCAGCAAGGGATCAAACAATAATTTCCTTCACTGTATATGAATACTAGTGATCCTAACTTAGCCAAGAGAGGGAATGTGTACTAGGATTAAATGTCAGGAATTATGAAAAAATGAGTTTTAATGAATGTGGTTAAGATGTATTTAACTAACGGCTTCTTGCTTGATAGTTATACTACTACTAATTAAGCCAAACATTTCAGACTGGAAACCTTTATACGTCATAACTTGGCACTAGGTGATAAAAATAATGCTATAATAGCCTTATAAATTAAGCCTTTAAACCAAAGTTTATGTACTGCCCTCAGTAAACCAGAGTAACCTCACATGTTTCTTAGCATGTGCTGGAAGCTCCTACTAGTGGCCTTTACAGAAAACGTCTCTGCTGTTTATAGTAGTTTGAGAGTTAAGGCACCCTTACATATCTACAAGGTATTCATTCTTTAAGAAAAAATGAGCGGCACTCACCATGTTGAAATCTTCTATCTTTTATTTGCCAGAGTGTAAGCACGACATGGCTGCTGTAGGGGAGGGAGTGTAGAGGAGTGACGATGGGCCAGTTTCACGGTGCAGATCTGACCGGAAGAAGCGGTACAGCACCGCGAAACGGCCCGTCGTCACTCCTCCACACTCCCTCCCCTACAGCAGCCATGTCGTGCCTACACTCTGGCAAATAAAAGATAGAAGATTTCAACATGGTGAGTGCCGCTCATTTTTTCTTAAAGAATTTGTTCTCACTTTATTAAGCGTGCACCGCCATTCCGGACCTTCAACACTTGCACCTGTATATGTATGAGGTCACACACAGGCATATAGGGTGAGAGCTGCAGTGCCCAGTAATTTTTCTGCTATTTGATATCCACAAGGTATATTCTCACAATTAGGGATGGGCGAACCCGAACTGTAATGTTCAGAGTCCGTACTGAACAACTAGTGTTTGGGCGCAGACCTCGAATGTGGACTTTCCTGGGACGTCTGGGTTACAGTTCAGGTTTGGGGGAGCTAAATAGAAAGAAAATAGTGATTAAACAGCATCATTATACTTACCGGCATCCCGACATTCGGACGCTTGTACTTTCAGGACGCTCATTAACTGCCTGGATATTCACTGCTGAAGGGAAAAACAGCCAATCACAGATGCTGTCACAGAAAGTGGGTGTCTGTGATTGGAGTGGAGTGACCTGAAAACATCCCATACATTTTAGCATCTTTCATGCGGGGAGATGCTAGAATATATGGTCTGGTTTTAGGTTACTCCAACAGCCAATCACAGACACCCATTCTCAGTGACAGCATCTGTGATTGGCTGTTGTGCCCCTCAACCATTGACTGACATCATAGTACTGTAAAAATAAATAAGTAATAAAAAAAAAAGATGTAGTGCTTCGCTTTATTTTTGATTCCCAGCGCAGATAAAGCGGACAGCTACGGGCTGGCATCCCCCCTCCCCCTTTACCTTGGCTGGCAATCAACATACAGAAAAGCCCATATTGTTTTTTAATTATTTAACCCTACAACCTAGGATGTACATGTATGTCCTTAGCCATGTCCTGCCCCCTGATGTGAGCTCATACGCTGATCTCACATCCTCCCCCATTCATCTCAGCTGATCTCATCAGTTAAGATGTGTAGCTAAAACCACCAATCGGATCGGTGGTATTAACCCTTTGGATCGTGCAGTCAGTGACTGACAGCGCAATCCACAGCCCCACAGTGGGGAACACACTGTTCCCCGCTGTGATCAGTGGTCACATGATGCGTTCACTGGACCTTCGAATTTATCTATCTAGAGAGCCCTGGGTCCTCTGCTGACCCTGGAAGCCGTCAGGAATTACTTTCTGCTGGCAATCTCCCAGTGAGGTGACCAATAGCAGAAAGTGATCACTTTCCCTGTGTTTTGATGCTGCATCAGTTCCTAGGAACATAAGAGAAGCGATCAGACTGTGGAGCACTGTGGCTCCATAGTGGGCAAAGTAAAATAAACAAAGAATAAAAAACATTTCTTTTACAAATATGGAAAAAAAAATTCTTAAACTTCAAATCACCCCCCTTTTGCCCCATTGAAAATAAAACTTAAAAAAAAATAAAACAAATACACATATTTGGTGTTGCCGCGTTCAGAAATGCCCGGTCTGTCAAAATATAAAATCAATTAATCAGATTTGGAAACTGCATAACATAAAAAAGTCCAAACACCAAAATTAGGTTTTTTGGTCACCGCAACATTGCAATAATGGACAATCAGAACAGCGCATCTGACCAAAAATGGCACCATTAGAAATGTCAGCTCAAGCCGCAAAAAGCAAGCTGTCACACAGCCCCATATACCAAAAAATAAGAACGCTATGGGTCATGGAAAATGGCGAAAACTGAATTCTATTTTTTTAAAAACGTCTGGATTTTTTTCACCACTTAAATAAAAGTAAAAGTATACATATTTGGTATCTACAAACTAGTACCAACCTGAGGCATTATACCTACATGCAAGTGTTACCATGTAGGGAACATGATGAATAAAAAAAACTAAAAAACAAATGTGTAGTTGCAATTATTATTTTTGCAATTTCACCTTTTTTGGAATTTTTTTCCCATTTTCCAGTACACATTCAAAACTACATCTCGTCCCCAAAAAAAGCAAGCCCTCATATGTCTATATTGATGGAAAAATAAAAAAGTTATGGCTAATGGTAGAAGGGGAGGGAAAAGCAAACACCAGAAAATGGTAAATCGCCCAGGGGTGAATGGGATAAATAAATAATTGAAAAAAATTGTGGGCTTCACTCTAGTTTTAATTTTCAGCCAAAGTAAAACCTAGGAAGCAAGGGGCTAGAATTCTCAGCATGGTAAAGCCTGAGCATTTGTGGCGCCCCTGCAGTCTGGTCGACACTATTAGTTTGCGGCAACTGGGATCGGTAAGTCCAGTCACCCACAAACACACCCAACACACCCCGATCCCAGAGCAAACGGGTGAACCCAGGTAGTGGAATGGCTCAGGCTGCTGTGGGACAGCGGGGGGAGACAGGTGGTGGGTAGCAAGTGAGCAGGAAACGGTTAGGGAAAGGAAGAGAACAAAGGGAAGACACCACTGGAAGTAGTTAATTAGTTGGAGGAGGACAAGGGACAGAGAAGACAGAGAGCACGGACTCAGAGGACCAAACCATGATGAGGTCTTTCCCGGGTCCGGGGCTACAGACCGCAGAAACACAGATTGAGTCCTAGGGGCGTGGGCAGTGAACAATCCACCCATGCGTTCCAATCTACAGTGAAGTGGAAGGACAGGGCAAGAACCAGGGGTCCGGCCCTGAAGGTGGTAGGAAGGCTCCAAGCTCCAATCACAGAAACGGGGGCCACGAGTTCACCAAGAGCTGTGGCCAAGTCCTGACACAGTGCAGGGAAGGCAGCCATACTAGGGCCAGGGGACCCAGTCGGTCGCTCAAGAAGGCCGTGGCTGATGGACTGGGGCTCTTTGTGTGGAGGCGCGTGCATGAAGGAGAACAGGTAGCCCTGAGAGTGAGGAAAGCTCAAGAGGAGAAGAACACAAAAGAGGGTGCACTGGACAAGCCATCCTGGTTGCCAAGGACTCCCCAGGCCGCCACTGTACTTGTGCTGTAACTTGAAGTACCTGACAACAGAAGTCAAGTAAGCCTGGTTGGAACACAGACTGTGTGTGAGAGTCTTATTTCCCGCCCACGCCTGGGGAGCAGTAGACTGCTAGACCACACAGACTGCAGGGCCAGGCAGGGGACCTGTCCTGACAGTGCCAACCACCAGCTCTGCCCCTTCCATCACCCCCATCACCTTGACTCCAGATGCCCTGGGGATTCACTCCTCCTGTGGGGAGCTACACCATCACTGTTGCAACTCCGTCATCCCCAGAGGTCCCAGACCGGAGCAGCGGATCCTACCGGCCACCTTCCACGGGTGGCGTCACAACAAACTCTTTTTATTCCATTTCCATTTATCTTTTTACCCCTTTTCAAACCCCGTTTTACTGACTGCCCAATACGGGATCACAGACCGGGTCACGCCACCGTAACATCCCGCAGCCCCGACGATGTCCAGAGGGCCCGGTTCCAAGTACCCAACGGCCCACGCTGGGGCAAGTCAGCTTTGGGGTCACAAACAGGATCTACTGACCCGGTATAGCAGGGTCCTGTACACCTTACGGACTACAACAAAGAGACCGTGTTTTTTTTAGGGCCTGAGCAATGGCAGCCCTAAGAGACTGAAAGCATGTGCTGGCTGGGGGGCATGCCACAGTCCCCAATTGTGGGCGAGGCCAACACATAGCGCAAAAGATGGCCTACGCGCCTTTTGCCCTCCAAGAGTTGGGAGTGCAGACCAATGAACTATATTATCCCACCCAAGGGTGTAACTGATGATGGAGAGGGGTCACGCCCACGAAGGGAGGAGAGAGACCCAGACTTTGGCGCGGACTGTGAATGGAGTGATGGGAAGCTTGGTGTCCATGTGCGACCTAAGATGGTGGAGCAAGGCCAAGGCAGTTCCCCAGAGGAGAGCCAGGTGACGCAGTTGGATCCCACATTCCTAGCAGAGGAGGTCCAAGAGCTTGGTTGCCATTTGAAGAGGGCCCACCTGACCACCATGGAGAGATGGCGACAGGCCGTCGTGGAGAAGGCGGCCGTGAGATGTGTGGCTCTGCGCCCTGCTTCTCGGACCCGCTGTACGGAGGAGAACAAGATGACACCCGGTGCTGGGTCAGGTATCGAGCCCGCTCTGCCGCAGGAGGAGACCCCCCCTTGTGCCCGTAGGCCCCCTTAGTCCCGTTGACCACAGCCTGACATCCCCCGGTACAGCTTCAGAAGATGCCCCAATCCCCGAAGAAGGACTGGCTATTCTACTAACCCAGGAGGCCCACAGGGTGCGGATGGTCTACTACTGGGAGAACCCGTGAGGGGCAATGATGGGATTCCCGGGGAAGGTGGTGGAGGGCAGAGAGCAGGTCGAAGTAATGCCCTGGGAATAGCACCAGAGACGGTGCATCACCCAGTGGGAGGTAGAGGATGCAGAGCGGAGGGCCCAAAAGAGTGCGCTGGAGGCACGTAACATCCAGGCCAAGGCCGAAGCCCGCAAGGTCCAATCGACCATACTGGGCCCGCGTCAGGAAAGTGTGGTGACTGCCTTCAGCATCGGGGGAGGCTGCGGCTTTCTCCGGGAACCGGGGGTGAACTGGTGACTTTAAGGGTACCTTTACACGCCACCACTATCCCTGGCAACCAGTATCAACCGTACGTGCACGCGCACGTTTTTATCGGTTGCTAACGATCGCCGATACCGCATGTACACGCCGCCATTGCGTTGTCAACTGAAGGTATCGTGGTTCCCCGGAAGTTCCCACAGATCCTGTGGATATCTTCCTGTTGAATCCCGTCGACCCTTCACACGCCGCAATCAGTAGGGGAATGTGGGCGTACATGTTCTGCGGCGCTAACACATAGGTGTGACGGAGATGTGTATTCCGTGACACTAACACGGTGATTGGACAACGCAATAGCATCATGATTGGGCAGCCTGTGCAGGAAGGCTGACTAATACATGACGCCATTGCAATTGTGTAGTGTGAATGGTCAGCTCTTTAAATATGGCGCCTGTGAAGGGACAGCCAATGGTTACACAATAGACCCCACCAATCATCGCTGATGGGGCGCGGTATCCAGCACGCTGTGGGAAATCACTAGACGACGCAGATTCCATCCCTGTCCCCGTTTACACGCCACTACCATGGCAATTGTCCCTTTGTGTTGCCTTGGATTTTAGAACACGGCTCGGAAACAGCTACCCAAAGCAACTGCAAGAAACCCGATCGCTTTCCCAAATTACATGCCGCCACTTCATAGCAATTTCAAGGCAACAGGCACAAAAATCCCCATTGCCAGGCAGTTGCTACCACGCAGTGGCGGCGTGTAAAGATACCCTTAGTCTCTCGGCGGGATGTCGATTCACACCAGCTCAAGGGCCATCCAGGCAGGAACCTGCGCCCTGGGGACAGAGTGACCTTCATCCGGCAGGAGGGTAAACAAGGCTCCTACACCCTCCATGTGCGCTGGGTCCGGCCCGAGGCAGTCCCTGCCCATGTGCCTACACAACCCGCTCCACCACCCGTGCAGGGGGTCTCAGACCCCCATGTTGGGGTATTCCCTGCCTGTCCTGCCTGGAGCACGGGCAGCGAGACCCGATGTGCTGCCTTGATACTAGAAAATATAAAGGGAGACAAACGAGGCCCAAATAGTGCCCTATCACCGATGTTTAGTGAAAGGTGCATGTGAAAATACAGGTGCACTAACCTGTACCAGTTGTGATCCCCACAACTGGTTAGTAGGCGTTTTGCATATGACAGCTGCCGCTGGACCTCCACCACCACTTCGCAAGTGGGAAGAGAATCAGGTATCAGGATATAGGTGTCCACGGTCCGCGCTGCTATCACTGGGGAATTATCCCTGGATGCTTCAGTTGGTCCCCAAAAAAGACAGGAGTCCTAGGGGTGATGTGACGTTTCCTTTATTCCACTTCCACCAACGCGTTTCGGAGCCCTTCTTGGCACCTTCCTCAGGGTAAACCCTGTTTCCTTTATTCCACTTCCACCAACGCGTTTCGGAGCCCTCTTGGCACCTTCCTCAGGGTAAACCCTGAGGAAGGTGCAAAGAGGGGCTCTGAAACGCGTTGGTGGAAGTGGAATAAAGGAACCGTTGCATCACCCCTAGGACTCCTGTCTTTTTTGGGGGACCAACTGAAGCATCCAGGGATAATTCCCCAGTGATAGCAGCGCGGACCGTGGACACCTATATCCTGATACCTGATGTGCTGCCTTGGCTGCCAGAGTATATGGGACTGGCGATGCTACCAGCCCTTGTTGTTAACCTACTAGTTTCGCCTGTTGAGGTTCACCCCCCGGATACTGCTAATCATGGACGGTGAATGATTAGGACTTGTTGTACATAGTTGGCATGCTTCAGTGTGCCCCATTGGTTTTTGTTCTAAACCGTGTTGCTAAAGAGTCTTTTCCTTTTAAAAGACTGTTTTACCTGTGACTGCATAGAAAAACCCACTGGTGTGGCCAAAAATTGGTCCATCTAGCCCTCTCACCATGCCCAGGGTCTGTGCTGGGGGTTTGTTGATGATGGTTCCTCCCGAAGACAAGGACTTGCACGAACTCTTACAATCACCGACTACCCGGTGAGGGATACTTACCGGGTCAATGTGTGTGACTTGCACTTTTGGTTTTGTTTGCCTTTCACTTGTTTTCCTGCACCCACAAATGTTTGCTATTTTTATAACCATAGCCTTTATTTTTACAGTACTAGCCTTTTTATACTCAGTGTGATTTTTGTTACGTAACCTTAAATTTAGCACCTCCCGTACGGGAAGAAATACCTTTGTTTATTTTCTGCTATTGTCATTTATGTGTGTGTTATAAAATGTTATGAGTTTCACTTGCACAATCTAACCTGGTCTTAGTACGAGGACGTGCTAATCTTTGCTAAGGGGGAGTGTGTGGCGCCCCTGCGGTCTAGTAGCCACTATTAGTTTGCGGCAACTGTGATCAGTAAATCCAGTCACCCACAAACACACCCCGGTCCCAGAGTGAGTGGCTGAACCCAGGTAGTGGGATGGCTCAGGCAGCTGTGTGACAGCAGTGGGAGACAGGTGGTGGGTGAGAAGTTAGCAGGAAGCGGTTAGGGAAAGGAAGAGAACAAAGGGAAGACATCTCTGGAAGTAGTTAATTAGTCGGCGGAGGACAAGGGACTGAGAAGACAGAAAGCACAGACCCTGAGGCCCGAACCATGATGAGGTCTAGCCCGGGTCCCAGGGCTACAGACCGCAGAAAGAAGGAGGGAGACCTAGGGGCGCGGGCAGTGAGTGATCTACCCGTGCACCTGAATCAGCAGTGAAGTGGAAGGACAGGGCGAGAATCAGGGACCCGGTCCTGAAGGTGGCTGGAAGGCTCCAAGCTCCAACCACAGAACCAGGAGCCACGAGTTCTCCAAGAGCTGTGGCCAACTGCCGACACAGCGAAAGGAAGGCAGCCATACTAGGGTCAGGGGACCCAGTCTGTTGCCAAAGAAGGCCATGGCTGCTGGACCGGCGCTCTATGTGTGGAGGCACGTGCTGGAAGAACAGGCAGCACTGAGAGAGAGGAAAGCCCAAGAGGAGAGGAACACAAAAGGGGGTGCACTGGACAAGCCATCCTGGTTGCTAAGGACTACCCGGGCCGCCACTGTACTTGCGCTGTAACATGAAGTGCCTGACAATAGAAGTCAAGTAAACCGGGTTGGAACTCAGACTGTGTGTGAAACTCTTATTTCCTGCCCACACCTGGGGACCGGTAGACTGCTAGACTGCAAGGGCCAGGCAGGGGACCTGTCCTGACCCTGCCAACAGTCAGCTCTGCCCTGCTGACCTTCCATCACACCCCATTACCTTGACTCCAGATGCCCTGTGGACCTGCTCTCCTGTGGGGAGCTACACCATCACAGCTGCAACTCCATTATCCTTAGAGGTCCCGGACCACAGCAGCAGGCCCACCGGCCATTTATCTTTTTACCCCTTTTCAAACCCTTGTTGATCGATCACTGAATAAGGGACCACGGACTGGGTCATGCCACTGTGACATCTCTCAGCCCCGACGATGTCCAGAGGGCCCAATTCCGAGTACCCCATGGCCTCCGCTGGGGCGAGTCACATTATTGGCCCCCAACGCTGAAAATCGCATCTCTTGAAAATGGCGCATTCTTTTGTAGCACCCTTTTTAGGCACTTTACCAAGGCTCTTCTAGTGGCCCTGGTGGTGTTGGCATGCTAGGTAATAAAGGGGTTAATGCCAGCTTTGTTTTGGCAGTTGGCACTAACTCCAAGATTCATAATGTCGGGTCAATGATAGACCCACTATGAATCTCTAGAAAACATTAAAAAACACTACACATAGAAAAAAATCTTTTAATTGCAATAAAACACAAAAGACATCCCTGGTTCTCAACTTTAATAACTCAAAACAAAACTGTCCAACGTTAATCCACAGGTCTGTCTCTCGGCAAACAGGTTCAGCTCTGCTATATCACTGTTGAGCAGACACATATCTGTTGACAGCGAGTAGCAGGCTCACACTGACAGTCGTCTCGAAAGCTCGCCTTATAACATCATTTATTTTATTTTTGTTAGCCATTAAAAGGTATCACAACTGAAGCGATGGCTGGGAGGACCACCGCGGTGCAGAATAATGTACGATACACAAGATGGGAGTGCAAACCACAAGGGTGAATTTATTAACAGGCGGGGAAAGGAGTGAAGAAGGCAGGTTCAAGCAGGGGTAAACAGTGGCAAAAGAGATTTAACAAACTGTTCGTTTTCTCTAGCTGGTCCGCTCAATAGCACGGTTCTCCAACTATCACAAGTTAAGAGCACACAGGTAAATTCACAACAAGGTACAATGCTACTCTACGTGTAACCTTTCTGGCCTCCTACACAGGCCACACGGCTGCCGTGTTCTATCTACTGAAGCCTATTCTAAACCCTGAAAGGTGCACAATATTCAACTCACAGTGATGCAGAGATTTGGATGCAGTCCCGGGGGCCCCCAACAACAGCAGTCTTATCCGAAGGTGCACACGTCTCCTGTCTCGAGTCGATGGGCTGCAAATCTTCTCCTTGCTTCAGATTCTCACTAGATACCGGGCTTGTCTGTGTCCCACTTTCATTTCACACGAACACTGCAGTGCTTTCCAAACTACACAGAAAGTCTGTTCCTCTCTACACATAAACGGGCTGTTCCAAAAAAACACACTCTCCGAAGGGGGGAAAACAGGACATACCATCATCCCACAGCTGGGGGGGTTTCTGTCTCTTAAAGTGGCAGCGTGTTTCTTACGGTCCCACACAGGCAGGGACTTCTTAAAGTGGCAACGCTTCTCTTACTGTCCATAGCAGTAGCCCCCCAATATGCCTCCCTACTTAATGATGGTCGTCCTCGGCCATCACAACATCAGGTCCACAGTGTAATGACGGGCCGTTCAATGTGAACACAGCACCTGTGGAGGAGACAACAATGGCAATACAGCAGACTGAGTACATTGTTCAACATATCGGATTGGTGGAACCCCTGCAGTAGACCTCTGAGACCTTCTAAGATCTTGACTATCAGGCCAGGCCTGGGTAGCTCCCGGAGGAACACTTGCTGCAGGAGCCACAGTGGAATCTTGGCTGGGCTCTTCTTCACGTGGCGGTAGGGGCTCATCCATGGGCTCCCCGCTTCTGGAAGGCTGATGGTCCCCCACTGTGTTGGGGACTGTCCCCAGTCATCGTCGACTTCACACACAGGTGACGTGAGTTCAGGGAGCGAGGTAGAGAATGTAGGAGATATTGGCGTAGGAGAAGCTTCGGACCGACATGGCCGCAGCATATTTCTGTGTAGTACTCTAGGGCCGGACGCCCCATTCTCAACTTGCACCTTGTAGACTGGGCCATCAGCATATACCCGTCCAATTACTCTGTAGGGTTGTACTTCCCATCTCTCACTCAGTTTGCCCTTGGGGCGCTTCTCTCTGACTAGCACTCGATCTCCAGGTTGCAGCGGTATTTCCTGAATTGGTTTAGGGCTCGTATGTTCTTTCTTCTGTAGCTGTTGACCGGCCAACCGATGGATCGTTTGTAGTCGTTGTCGATGTTCTTTCACCCACGACGTGACAGTTCGTTCCATGAAATCCTCTGGCTGCTCCAAATTCAGCTCGATGATGTCTCGCCCAGCTCTTCCAAAGAGCAACAGATATGGGGTGTAACCCGTAGTGGAGTGAACTCGGTTATTGTAGGCCCAGACCAATTCTGCCAGGTAATCCGGCCAACATGCTTTCTTATCCTCCTCCAATGTCCGCAGCATCTGAAGTAGGGTTCGGTTGAAGCGTTCACATGCTCCATTGCCTTGGGGGTGGTAAGGTGTGGTCCGAGATCGCTCAATGCCATACATACGATATAGTTCCTCCATAACCTTGCCTTGGAAACATGCCCCTTGATCGGAGTGGATTCGCTTCGGGCATCCATACACCCGGATAAAGTCTTGGCAGATAGCCCGTGCCGCCGACTCTGCAGTCTGATCTCTAGTCGGGGTGACTACAGCGAACTTGGAGAAATGGTCAGTAATAACCAAACAGTATTGTAGTCCCCGAGCTGAGTGTCCCACGAGGAGATAATCAATCATCAAGATTTCTAGCGGTTCCTTGGTCTGTATGGTCTGAACGGGTGCCCTCTGTTCGGTGCTTTTAATGAGGTCGCATACCTCTTCTACCACAGACTCCAACCGGGGGCAGTACACGTACCGCTGTAACCATTGGTAGGTCTTTGCAGGTCCGAAGTGAGCACCAAACTCGTGTGCTTCTTTAGCTACCTCTTGAGCCATTTTTCCGGGGATGACCACCTGCCATCTTGCTCCTATTTCTTTTGGCTGTTGTCTCTTACGATATAACACTGATTCTCGAACTTCTAGTCTATCCCACTGGTGTAAGACGCTCTTCATCTCGGCGTCCAGGTTAGCCCTTTCTTGCTTGTCGGGCTTCTGCTTCTCAGCTACCCAGTGTTTCATCTGTTGTAGCCCTTCGTCTGCAGCTTGAGCACGTCCCCATTCTTCATTGGTTCTTCCCAGGGACCGGGGCAGTGTGCAAGCCTCCCTACTTAATTGTGACGCAACCACTGGGGGCCCAAACTTGCTAAAGTCTGGCGTCTCTTCCTCCTCTAGTTGTTCATCGAGATCCCCCACTGGGATCTCCACCGTCACTCTCGACAGTCCATCCGCATTTGCGTTTTCGGTAGCGGGACGATAACAGATGGTAAAGTCGAACTTTGCAAGGCGAGCCACCCACCGTTGTTCCAAGGCTCCCAATTTAGTATTCTCAAGGTGGGCCAGAGGATTATTGTCTGTTCGGACCTGGATCTTGGTCCCTGTCAGGAAGCCAGCAAATTTCTCTGTCATGGCCCACACTAGGGCCAGGAGCTCTAGTCGAAAGGAGCTATAATTGTGGGGGTTTCTTTCATTGTCCCGCAGGGACCTACTGGCGTAGCCGATGACTCTTTCATGTCCGTTCTGTATCTGAGACAATACTGCACCGAGTCCATGAAGGCTACCATCCGTGTACAGCAGGAATGGTCGGTCGAAGTCCGCATAGGCTAGGATCGGGGCTGAAGTAAGGGCATTCTTCATAGCCTGAAAAGCCTCCTCTTGTCTCTGAGCCCAAGGGATGCCCTGGTTCTTTGACACTCCGGCGGTCCCCCTCAGCAGCTCATTTAAAGGACCCGCCACCTTTGCAAAGTCTTTGACGAACCGGCGGTAATACCCGGCGAGTCCAAGAAATGCCTTGAGTTCTCTCACCGTTTGAGGGACTGGCCACTTCAGGATGGCCGCCACCTTTTCTGCAGAGGGCAGGACTCCATCTTGTGAAACTGTGTGGCCCAGATACTCGATCTCTCTCTTGAAGAGGTGGCATTTTTTCGGCTTCACCTTAAGGTTATGAGCCTGCAGTCTTCCGAGTACCTGTCCAAGCCGGTCAAGGTGTTCTTTGAACGAGGCCGAAAACACGATGATGTCATCCAGATAGATCAGGGTAGCTTCGAAATTTAAGTCCCCCAAGCACTTTTCCATCAGCCGTTGGAACGTGCCCGGAGCATTGGAGAGTCCGAAAGGCATCCGGTTAAATTCAAACAATCCCATCGGGAGAATGAACGCGGTCTTTGCTTTGTCTTTTTCCGCCACAGGTACTTGCCAGTACCCGCTTGCTAAATCCAAGGTGGAGAAGTACTTGGCCTTCCCCAATGCCGTCAAGGATTCTTCGATTCGTGGTAATGGGTACGAGTCGCGAACGGTACAGGCGTTGAGTTTTCTGTAGTCTACACAGAACCGGATGGTCCCATCCTTTTTCTTGACGAGTACCACCGGAGCCGCCCAAGGGCTCTGACTGCCCTGTACTACTCCCGCATCCAGCATTTGCTTCAGTAAAGTCTTCACCTCTTGGTACATCTTGGGAGGGATCTGTCGGTACCGTTCTCGAATCGGACGAGCTTCCCCGGTCGGTATCTCATGCATGATAGCTTCAGTGCAGCCGAAATCTTCAGCGTGGCGAGCGAATGCAGCCTGGTTCTTCCACAACATAGCTTCTACTGCTTGCACACGCTCGGGGCCCAGCGATTTCACATCCACTTCCATCTGATCGAGGATGACCTTTCCACTCCACTCTGGGGAGGGCATCTCTTCAGCCCTTGCAGAGACTGCTAGGGTCCACCCCGTACCTTCTATCGGCGATAGGGATATATCTTTTTGGCTCACCACTTCACCTTTATGTAAGTATACCAGGGCCAGATCTGTCCCTCGGGGCAAGGTGACCTCACTGGGGCCCACATTCAAGGCTCTGATAGGGACACGTCCTTGTTGGACCACAGCTACCGTACGAGCTATCATAACTTCTTGGTCCACTCTTCCGGTTGCTACAGGCTGCACAATCACTTCTACCCCATCGAGATTGCGATAGGTTCCCACTGGGAGGTGTAATATACTTTCTCGTCCGGGAGGCAGGATTATGGGCACCTTCCCAGGAGCCCTGATGACCCCTACCGTCTGGTGAGATGGCACACTCTTCTGCGTCCCACAGACACGAATCAGTCGCTGAAGTGCTTCTTGCGTAGGCTTATGTGTAGTAGCCTGCTTCCAGTATCCGGGTCCCCGTTTGGTGAACATAATCTGATCTAATTCACGTAGGACATTCATCCCCAGTATTACAGGTACATCTCCTTTGACGGGCTCGGGGACTAGTAAGATCCCTTTTCTCCCCACTTCTTGCCCACAGATACGAACATTCATCCACACAACCCCTGTGACCGGGATCGGTTGCTGATTAGCGGCAATCACCCGGATCAATGTCTCTTTCTCTGGCCTGGCCAGTGCCTGGAAATGTTGATTGAAGTATGCTTCTGGCATCGTCGTCACTTGTGACCCGGTATCTATCAAGCAATCCACCGGGACACCCTCGAATTCAGCACGTATGATGGGACACCCAGCGATCAGATGTTCGTCATGATACGGAGCGGCCTCCCTTCTCACCTCCCCCGCAGAGTGCCGCACTACTGCGGGGGTTGGTAGTTTAACGGAGGCTTCTGTTGGCCTTGAGTGCTATTCCGGCACCCTCTGGCAATATGCCCCCGACCTCCACATCGCCAGCATTGGATGTCTTCTCTTCGTTGAGGAATACCTTGTGCCTCTGGTGGCTGCTGAGAGGAAGCCTGCACCCTCCAGTTTCCTATTGGTCGCGTCGGGGAATTATTGCGTGCGTACGATGGGCCAGGTTGAAAGGAGGATGGTGCAGCTGGGTAGGGGGGTGCAACAGACAGATCCCTCATTCTTTGCTCCATCTGGGTCAGCTTCTCCTGTACATTGAGAACGGATTTCTGTAAATCCTGCACCACCTGGACCAGCACCTCTTGGCGGTTTGGGTCCACGCTGGACTTGGCGGCTTGGATGCGCACCACCCCAGAAGCGTAGCTTTCTTCTTTACTTCGGGCTACTGTTTCTGCCAGGATTTGACGAAATGTAAGAGCCGGGTTCGCTCGGACCCGTTCTGACAGGGCTCGCCTCAAGGATATGCTGTGTAATCCTAGAATAAACTGCTCCCGGAGTATCCGGTCTGTGGAGCCTATGCCGCCGAGTTCAGCTGCCTCCTTTTTCTGCACCTCTGCTAACACTTCTTGTAGTGCTGTGGCATACTGAGAGATCCCTTCTTCTTCCCGCTGCAGCCTCGAAAAAAATTTGGCGCGAAGATGCCCCGCACTAGCAGTCTCGCCATAGATTTCTTCCAGGAATCCAACTAACTCTTTCAGGGTACTACGGGTGGGTTCTGGTTGTAGACAGACGTTTCTACGGGCTTCTCCCTCTAGGGCAGTCAAAGCGATGTCCACTTCAAGCTCTGGGCCGATGTTATAAACCTTCAGGTTGCTCTGCAGTCGGGACACCCAGTCACACAGTGCCATGTTATTGCCGTCAAACTTTGGGAGTACACTAAATATAGTGCCCATTGGGAGTGTCCTTGCAGGGGTTCCACCATTGCCCACATTACCCCCGTTAATATTAGCATTCCCGCCGTTGCTGTCTGCTGCCTCCATCTTGGTGACCGTACCCTGCTCGCAGCGCCACTTGAAGCGATGGCTGGGAGGACCACCGCGGTGCAGAATAATGTACGATACACAAGATGGGAGTGCAAACCACAAGGGTGAATTTATTAACAGGCGGGGAAAGGAGTGAAGAAGGCAGGTTCAAGCAGGGGTAAACAGTGGCAAAAGAGATTTAACAAACTGTTCGTTTTCTCTAGCTGGTCCGCTCAATAGCACGATTCTCCAACTATCACAAGTTAAGAGCACACAGGTAAATTCACAACAAGGTACAATGCTACTCTACGTGTAACCTTTCTGGCCTCCTACACAGGCCACACGGCTGCCGTGTTCTATCTACTGAAGCCTATTCTAAACCCTGAAAGGTGCACAATATTTAACTCACAGTGATGCAGGGATTTGGATGCAGTCCTGGGGGCCCCCAACAACAGCAGTCTTATCCGAAGGTGCACACGTCTCCTGTCTCGAGTCGATGGGCTGCAAATCTTCTCCTTGCTTCAGATTCTCACTAGATACCGGGCTTGTCTGTGTCCCACTTTCATTTCACACGAACACTGCAGTGCTTTCCAAACTACACAGAAAGTCTGTTCCTCTCTACACATAAACGGGCTGTTCCAAAAAAACACACTCTCCGAAGGGGGGAAAACAGGACATACCATCATCCCACAGCTGGGGGGGTTTCTGTCTCTTAAAGTGGCAGCGTGTTTCTTACGGTCCCACACAGGCAGGGACTTCTTAAAGTGGCAACGCTTCTCTTACTGTCCATAGCAGTAGCCCCCCAATACAACCGCAAGATTTTTATCTTGTTTCTCACACTGAGAGCAATCAACAAAAAAAACACAGTATGCATATTAATAAAAGACATCAAAAAACTCTTTTTTACACTTTTACAAGGTGATAAAGTGCACAAAGACATGAAAAAGGACTAATAAAACTTCACAAATTATGAGGAAGTATACTCACTGTAAATTTTGCTAGATCGGGTAAGTATGGGTTAATATTGTAGGAAATTTCACATGTCAGGGGTTATTTTGGCTTTTTGCATACACTATATTAAGTATAATGGTAAATACTCCATTCCAGTTAGAACACCAGTATAACCAGCAAACAAAATACCTTCTCCAGATTACATCTAGCTCCTTGGAGAGGATTCACAGGTCTAGTTAGCAAGACTGCTTGCACTTAATGTGCTCAGATCAAGCAGCCCGCCCACCTGCTTGATATCAACAAATGCTGGCCTTTATATATTGATTCTTTTTCGGTGTACTTTCACAATCTCGCTGCCCAAACCGATAGACTATACCACACCCGAAGACGCTTGGAGGCATAAGTTAGATCAATTGTTCAACGATGAAATTGGACCACCAAGTGACCCGAGTCCAAGAGCGCTAGAAACCTCAGTGACGAAACTAAAGCAGTTACTGAACCAAAGAACCAAACTCTGGGGGAACAAATCTTTCATGGAGCGGTACCTAGCTAAGGGTATGATACCCAGGGGCTTGCAAATACAGGTTTTCCCTTCATTCAATTTTGAGAACAGTGAAGTGATAAATAAATGGGAAGAGTTATCATCAAATTGCTCGAATAGGTAAATGAAGCAAATGAAAGAGTTACACTCAGAGTCACTGAAATCTTTAGAGAAGGAGATTGAAGGTGTAAAGAGTACCTTTCTGAATGGATGCCTGATGAGCAATTAACCCAGCTAGAAATAGAATTGGATTCCACCTACACTGCCCTCCTCCTCCATCAGCCACTTCCCCCCATAACTGAAGACCAACTCTTCTCCCTCCTGTCAAAGTCACACCTCACCACCAGTGCCCACGACCCACTCCCATCCCACCTCATTCTGAACCACACCTCCATTTTCATCCCAGCCCTCACCCACCTCTTTTAAAAACAATAGTACAGCGGTCTCAGGGAGCGCCAAAGGAATACTGGACAAATTAGTGGATAAGAACCGACCTTTATTCTTCCTCCAATACCACTGCCACAACGCGTTTCGACGGTCTAAGCCGTCTTCATCAGGTGGGGTCGAAACGCGTTGTGGCAGTGGTATTGGAGGAAGAATAAAGGTCGGTTCTTATCCACTAATTTGTCCAGTATTTCTTTGGCGCTCCCTGAGACCGCTGTACTATTGTTTTTATGTGAGTTCTCTCTACGGAGCCAAAGCGGCAGGAGCAGCCTGGCATATCTGGAGTGCTGAGGACCTGTGGTTACCTAATCACCGGGATAAACATACTGAGGACCTGCGGTGACGCGGTATCCGGTCCGGTAGGATTACGTGAAAATCGCGGAGCACGGAATTGTGAACGCAAACACCGGCAGGACGGCAGCACTAATAGAAAGAGGCGACCCGGAGCCCCATCACCCGCACGTTTAATCTTGGATGTGTAGACGTACACAACCATTATAGGTGAGTGCACTGGCACTTTTTATTTATACAAATAGCCCTGTGTGTCTACACATGCGCCCTTTTCTTTTTCTTTCTGCTCACCCACCTCTTTAACCTTTCACTTAGCACTGGTGCCTTCCCCTCGGCCTTCAAACACGCCCTAATCACGCCCATCCTAAAAAAAACCTCACTTGACCCTGCCTCTGTCTCTAACTATCGCCCCATATCTCTTCTCCCATCGCCTCTAAGCTACTTGAACAGCACGTCCACTCCGAACTGTCCTCTCACCTCTCCTCATGCTCCCACTTCTACTGCCTACAGTCCGTCTTCCGACCCCTCCATTCCACCGAAACAGCCCTGACCAAAGTCACCAACGACCTACTGACCGCCAAGAACAAACACCACTACTCCATCCTCCTCCTCCTTGACCTGTCTGCCGCCTTCGACATGGTTGACCACTCCCTTCTTCTCCGGATCCTGGAATCCCTTGGCATCACCCACCTTGCCCTCTCCTGGATCTCCTCATACCTAGCGGACCGGACCTTCAGCGTCTCGCACTCCTACACCTCCTCCTCACCCTACCCCCTTACTGTCGGAGTCCCCCAAGGTTCGGTCCTGGGACCCCTACTTTTCTCCATTTACACTCTCGGCCTAGGGCAACTCATCGAGTCCCATGGCCTCCAGTACCACCTCTACGCCGACGACACCCAAATCTACCTGTCCTGCCCTGACATCACCTCCCTACTCTCCAAAATCCCACAATTAGGGATGGGCGAATCTACTCGCTAGGACTCGTTACTCTGCGAGTAGTAAGGGACTCGCAGGACTCGGTACTCTGCGAGTTTCCCAGCGATTACTCGCACAGTAATGAGTCCAATGCAAATCAATGGCAATCCTAGTTTTGCCAGAGACTCTGACAAAACTAGGATTGCCATTGACTTGCATTGGACTCGTTACTGTGCAAGTAATCGCAGGGAAACTCGCACAGTAAGGAGTCCAGCTGTCTGCTCTGTGTCTGCTCTCAGCCTGCAGGCTACCGCAGCTTCAGGGTCCTAGAGCCCGCCTGCTCTCCCTGTGCACAGAGATGATGTAGCAGAGCTGAGATTGTTCTCAGTCTGCTTATTCCCTGTGCATAGACATCTATATCTATGCACAGGGGATGTAGCAGAGAGGACATCGCGTTTTGGACTACGTCGGACGGAAGAGGATTTTTTTAATTAAAGATGGAGTCCCTAATGGCTTTTTCTTTTTATTTCTAATAAAAAAATTTCTCTGTGTTGTGTTTTTTTTAACCCTTTATTGGAGATTCTTAGTGGCCGGGTCAAACCTGGCCTGACATTAAGAATCCCGGGCTTAATACCAGCTTGTATAACAAAGCTGGTATTAACCCCTTTATTACCCAGCGTGCCACCGCCACCAGGGCCGCTGGAAGAGCGGGGTTCAGCACCAGAGGATGGCGCTTCAATGAATGCGCCATCTTCTGGGGCAGCTGCGGGCTGCAATTTGCAGCGGGGGTGCCCAGAAAGCTTGGGCCTCCCTGCGCTGCGGATTCCAGCCCCCAGCTGCTTAGCTGTACCTGGCTAGACATAGAAATTGCGTGGAGCCCCACGCATTTTTTTTTTATTATTTCATGAAATTCATGAAATAATAAAAAAAAGGGCTCCCATATATTCTTGTGTCTGGCCAGGTACAAATAGGCACCTGGGGGTTGGGGGCAGCCCGTCGCTGCCTGCTGGATCCGGCTGGTTCCACGTCAAATTTTTTTCTGACAAATCCATAAAACAATGTAAATAAAACGGACTGCATCTTTATTAACCCTAGACCATGGGCGAGGGGTTAATAAAGATGCAGTCCCTTTTTTAGGATTGTTTTATTGATTTTTCAGAAAAAAATTTGACGTGGGCTTCGCCGTATTTCTGGAACCAGCCGGATCCAGCAGGCAGCGACGGGCTGCCCCCAACCCCCAGGTGCCTATTTGTACCTGGCCGGACACAAGAATATAGGCGAGCCCTCTTTTTTTTTATTATTTCATGAATTTCATAAAATAATTTAAAAAAAATGCGTGGGGCTCCGCGCAATTTCTATGTCTAGCCAGGTACAGCTAAGCAGCTGGGGGCTGGAATCCGCAGCTCAGGGACGCTTTCTGGGCACCCCCCGCTGCAAATTGCAGCCCGCAGCCGCCCCAGAAGATGGCGCGTTCATTGAAGCGCCATCCTCTGGCGCTGAACCCCGCTCTTCCAGCGGCCCTGGTGGCGGTGGCACGCTGGGTAATAAAGGGGTTAATACCAGCTTTGTTATACAAGCTGGTATTAAGCCAGAGATTCTTAATGTCAGGCCAGGTTTGACCCGGGCACTAAGAATCTCCAATAAAGGGTTAAAAAAAACACAACACAGAGAAAAAATTTTATTAGAAATAAAAAAAAAGCCATTAGGGACTCCATCTTTAATTTAAAAAATCCTCTTTCATCCGACATAGTCCAAAACGCGATATCCTCTCTGCTACATCCCCTGTGCATAGATATAGATGTCTATGCACAGGGAATGAGCAGACTGAGAACAATCTCAGCTCTGCTACATCAGGCAGCAGGCGGGCTCAAGGACCCTGGAGCTGCGGCAGCCTGCAGGACCCGAGGGCACAGAGCAGACAGCCAGACTCATTACTGTGCGAGTTTCCCTGTGATTACTTGCACAGTAAGAAGTCCAATGCAAGTCAATGGCAATCCTAGTTTTGTCAGAATCTCTGACAAAACTAGGATTGCCATTGATTTGCATTGGACTTGTTACTGTGCGAGTAAACGCTGGGAAACTCGCAGAGTAACGAGTCCTAGCAGATAGAGCCTGAAGCTTCCGAGACACATCTGCGATTTGTAAATCGCACATTACTCGCTATTACTCGCTTCCCCATTCATTAACATTGGACTCGCTAGACTCGCAACGAGTAGCGAGTCCCGGGCTCGGACTCGCTAGAGTCAAGTGATTCCGAGTAATTTAGGACTCGCCCTTCACTACCCACAATGCCTTTCCAACATCTCATCCTTCTTCTCTGCTCGCTTCCTTAAACTCAACATGGACAAAACTGAATTCATAGTCTTCCCCCGAAGAAATTCCACCCCACCTCCCAACCTATCCATCTGCATCAACGACTGCGCCCTCTCCCCAGTCCCCAAGCCAAGTGCCTCGTGGTAATCCTTGACTCCTCCCTATCCTTCAAGCCCCACATCGAGGCCCTCACCACATCCCTCCGGCTCCAGCTCAAGAACATCTCACGGATCCGCTCCTTCCTCACCCACGACACGGCTAAAACACTCATCCATGCTCTTATCATCTCCCACCTTGACTACTGCAACCTCCTTCTCAATGGCCTCCCGGCTAACTCCCTCACACCTCTTCAGTCTATCCTCAACTCCGCTGCCCGACTAATCTACCTGTCCTCCCGCTACTCCCCTGTCTCCCCCCTCTGCCAAGTTTTCACTGGCTCCCCGTCTCCAAGAGATCCCAATTCAAAACACTAACCATGGCGTACAAAGCCATACACAACCTGGCCCCACCATACATCTCCGACCTGGTCTCCCGATACCTACCCTCACGCAACCTCCGCTCCTCCCAAGAACTCCTCCTCTGCTCCCCCCTCATCACCTCTTCACACAACCGAGTCCAGGACTTCTCCCGGGCATCTGCCTTACTCTGGAACTCCCTGCCCGAACACGTCAGACACTCTCCTACCCTGAGTAGCTTCAAGTGTCACCTGAAGACTCACCTGTTCCGTCAAGCCTACAACCCAGAGACCCAGGAGACCGCCCCATACCTGACATTCCCCCATTCTACTGTATCCTAACCCGCCCCTCAAAGACTGTGAGCCCTCGTGGACAGGGTCCCTGCCCCTCCTGTACCTATACGTCCTGATCGCGTAGATTTAGTGTACTTGTTCTTGTCTCCCTTATCCTCATGTAAAGCGCCATGGAACCTAATGGCGCTATATAAATAAATAATAATAATAATTCCAACTACCTGAAATGGGTGAAGGAAATCATTTCGGTAAAAATTAAGAAATATAAGAGGGACTCGGAAGACTACCGAAACAACACTGTGTATAGGTGGGGAGGAAAGAAAAAGAATAAAACAAAATTGCCACCAAAAGGGCCACCTCAGGATCCGACTCCAGTACTTCCAAGACTCTCTGTGTCGTTATCATCTCTGTCATCATTGGAAGAGGAACAGCTGGCGGGAGTGAGGAGTGAGAACTCAACACTGGGAAATTTAGGTGATTTAACAAGGCAGGAGCTCTGGTATGGGCAAGAGAACAATAAAACCACCACAATCAGTGGACAAGAAAAGCAAGAACAATTTGGAGGTAATCAATTTATCAGATTTATCTTAATGGCCCTGACCACATTTGACTTGTGTAAAGGTGCCGTCACACCTGGCGACGTCGCTAGCGACATCGCCGAAAAAGTGACGTATCAGCGATGTCGCTAGCAACGTCGCGCTGTGTAAACGAGCGGCGCGACCGCGTTTTATCGCTGGTTGCAGGTTGACAGGTTTATGGGAAGAACCGTAAACCTGTCAACCGGCGACCTGCGATAAGGCTGGATCGCGCCGTGTGACATCGCCAGAGCGATGTCGGCGGCGATCCAGCCTATACCTGAGCCCAGCCCAGCGAGCGATGTCACCGCCCGCATCGCTGCAGTGTCGCCGGCCGCAGCGATGCTGTGTGACAGCTGGCCAGCGATGTCGGAAGCGAGTGGGCACCCGCGCATCGCTTCCGACATCGCTGGCCAGATCGTGCTGTGTGACGGCACCATAAGGATTTTTCAGAGGGATCAGAGGTTGAAGTGCAGAACAAAGGCAAGACAATCTCTTCTTTAAGGATAAAAGAGACCAACTTGGGGAGGAAGAAGGGAACCGAATGCAAGGTCACGGTTTCATTTTCAGATCAAGAAATGAAGACTGACAGTATAGCAGCCTGCTTGTAGACTTGTCTAATGAATGTATTCACTGCTAGGAAAACCATCTCCCTGGAGAGCATGATCAGAGAGATGTCCTTGATCGATTCAAAGGAGAGAATTGTAAAGCCCCCGTCACACATAACGACTCACCAGCAATACTGATAACGATACGACCTGGCCGGGATCGCTGGTGCATCATTTTCACATTGCTGGTAAGATGTCAAACAGATATCTCACCAGTGATGTCACCAACGACTTCAGCAATGATCCAGATTTATACCGAGGTCGTTGGGAATTGTCACTCCATAGCATAGCATTGAGATTGTTGGTCATTGTCCCTTTCAAACACAACGATGTAGCCGCTCCCAGCGGGAGCGCAACGACATAGAAATAACCCAGAGCAGTATGTAAAAATCAACGATCTCACAGCAGGGGCAAGATCGTTGGTACGTGTCACACATAACGACAGCGTTAACGGAGAAGAGAAGGTCAACAGGTTGTGGTCGGATAGGAGCAGGGTTGAGTTTGCGAGGTCGGTGAGGGAACAGAGGTGGGAGGTTACAAAGTAACACAGCACTAGAAACCCACACAATCCTGTTACCGTAGGGTACAGGAAGGACTGAGGGAAGTGACATTAACATTAGAGCTCCATTGGGTTAAAGAGGACCTGTCACCTCCCTGCTGCATGGCAATCTAAATGCAGCACTGAATGCAGCATGTTTACTGCATTCAGGGAAGGGGTCCCCCATGTGTCTGTGTGCTGTGTACCCCGAGTTATAGCCTTTGTAAAAGGCTATATCTCAGAGACTAACAGCACTACCCTTGAGGGAATTGAATTTCAGCTGGACCTTGGAAGGTACCATTAATGAGAAAGCTTCACCTGAGACACTAAGCAAATTTAATGGGGATATAGCAA
Organism: Allobates femoralis; assembly: GCA_033576535.1. Classification (NCBI taxonomy): domain Eukaryota; kingdom Metazoa; phylum Chordata; class Amphibia; order Anura; family Aromobatidae; genus Allobates; species Allobates femoralis. The sequence continues at coordinate 142,313,303 of JARQOC010000009.1, forward strand.
AAGATATCTCCAGATGGGAGAAAGAGGTTAGAGAATTTAAGATCAAGAAATTTAAGCAAGATACTCAAGATAAACAAGAAAACAAGGTTTATCGGTGGAAGAATCCCTGTAAGAGGGGACGTCGCCTCTCACGAGTTTCACCAGATTCAAGATCATCCTCCTTGCAATCGGGTGCATCCCGCACTGGTAGCCCAGGGTCTGGAACAGAGGGGGCAGTGGAGACCTGGGTCTTAGTGCATCTGGGAGATTGGGACAATTACATCAACAACCCCCAAGAGCCAGTAAGAATGCACCAAGCAAGACACAGGTAGTCAATCTCTCCACACACAAACTCTCTGATTCCCATACTGAAGTACTTTCTCTGGGTTTATTTTTTTCACCCACAAATTCTTTTAACTTTTTTTCAGCACTGAAGGATTTGCACCTCTTTGCGAGGAGAGTGATCTTGAAAAAACTCCATCACAAAGATCCTGTCTCTGACCCCCTTGACCTCTCTGGAGATGGATGCATTAGCTGACTTGGAGGACCTCCAACTTGAGCAGCCCCAACTACCAGGTGTGTTTCCCAACAACCTTCTTCCTAGATCTAAAGGCCGCTTTACATATCACGATATCACAACGCAACTACAATAAAAAGTCACGTGGTAGTCACGTTGCTGTTGATATAGTTCACGTGTTGTGTCGTGTAAATGGGCAACGCAACTCAAAAACGATTAAACTACGATATTGTTTATGAATTGTGCATGCTCTTCAACTGTGCAATATTGGCTTGACGATCTGACTTGATCGTGCTGTGTGACAGCGTAACTACGATTTGGAGGGCAACTTCCCCTATTCACTCCAATGTTACTTGGTTGTTCCCTGAGTTGCTCAGACGCAGTGTGCAAGAGGGGCGTACGACATCGTTGTTGCGTTGCCTGCCGATATCTCCCTGTGTAACACCTCCTATGCGATCTTGGACAAATGCCAAAAACGTGCGCGCTCCCGTGAAATCGTATGCGACGTGTAAAGCGGCCTTAAGACGTTTCTACCCTTGTCTGTCTGCCCAGTGGTAGATATGTTTACACGCCTTGTTGAGTCAGATCTCAAACAGGTCTCCAGTCGCCGAAAATTTGATAACCTTATTCAGAAACAGATACGGGCGATTGAAGAATTAAAAGACCTGAAAGACGTGGTATTTGAAACGTGTTGTGGCCCATACAAGGAGCTAATAATAATAGGTTTGAAAATCTGCTAATGCGTTCCCTTTGCTTGGTGCCTTAGCGCTCATAAACTCCAGTTTCCTTTTTCCCTTTGTTTTGTGGTATTTAAGGCAGCAGATAAGGGTGGAAACATTGTGGTTTGGCCAGCTGCTCAATACGAGATCGAGGCCCTGAAGCAGCTTTGAGAAGGAAGAACTACATATAGCAGACTATTCTCTAACCCCCTACCTGCTTATTTGTCTCAATTATGAGTCATCCTTGATGGGGCCCTCAAGCAAGGTCTGATAACTAAAAAAAATGGCAGACTTTCTCTTGGTGATTTTCCTCTGTTTGCCCACATTTTACTTGCTACCGAAAATCCACAAAGATGCCTTCAACCCTCCGGGTCGTCCTGATAGTGTCGGGGATAGGTGGTCTCTGCGAATCTATTTGTAAATTTATAGATTACCATTTGAAGACCCTACTATCTTATCTCAAAGACACTACGGACACCCTGAATCGTGTTGATGGCATCTTTGTGGAACCCGACATGCTTCTGGTCACGGCTGACATTGAATCCCTCTATACTTGCATCGACCATAATCATGGTCTGGATGCGGTCTGTTTTTTCCTCGAGACTGGTGATCTGGATGGCGCACTTGGTGAATTCATCCTCCAGCTGCTCCACTTTGTCTTGACCCACAATGTTTTTGTATTTAAGGATGTTGTCTACTTACTGGAGAGTGGCACTGCGATGGGCACGGCCTTCGCGCTTTCATATGCCAATCTCTTCCTAGGATACTGGGAGAGGGAGATCTTTGGCAACGGAGGGGTGGCGGTCTGCGCCAAGGTGCAGTGCTGGATGTGCTACATAGACGACGTGCTTTTTATTTGGTAAGGCTCAGTGGAGCAGCTGGACAGATTCATGAAAGAACTAAATTTGAACTGTTATAACATCATACTGTCTCACAAGTGTACTTAGGAGAGGATTGACTTCCTGGATGTCTTGATGGAGGTGGATTGCTCCGGTCTGATACAGACAGACGCCCACAGGAAGCCTACCCCCATAAACTTGTTACATGCATCATCTGGTCACAGTTCTACCACCGTGCGCGCCATCCCCACGGGCCAGTTCTTGAGGATGAGATGGATCTGTTCAACAACTGAGGGATTTGAGCGTCAGTCAGTGGACCTTAGGGAAAGATTTGCAGATCGGGGATATTCCAATCGGTGCATAAAGCGTGGGTATCAGACGTCAAAACATAAGCCAAGAGATTGTCTCCTAAGACCGACACCCAAAAAGGCCAAACAAGAACCGACACTACGGTTTGTTGGCACTTATAATCACAAATGGCAAACTATGAGGAACATCCTCCAAAGACATTGGGCTTCTGATCGATCCGACTTTAAAAGAAATGTTTGTTTGCTAGACCTCTTATGACACCACTATGTACCAGGAGTTTGAGTGACATCTTGGTGAACGGCCACTATGTGTTGCACATACCAATTCCCTTTGGCTCACGGGTTCCTTTTCTTGGCTGCTACCGCTGTGGACACTGCATTTCTTGTGTCAATGTTGAACGTGCCACCCACTTTCATTCCACTGATGGCTTAGATATGAGATCAGGCACAGAATTTCATGTACATCTACTCATGTGGTATATTTTGCCCAATGTGCCTGCTCTCTAGTCTACGTAGGGTTAACATCGCATGAATTGAGAGTAACATGTTCGAGAGATTGTCGCAGCAAGAAAGGCGGAGCATCCCACAGTATTAAAAACACTACCTAGACATTTCTTGAAATATCATGGGTGCAGCCCTGCCTCCCTGAAAGTCAGGATCGATATGGTGCGTTGTGGCAATAGGGGCGGTGACCTAAAAAAACTCCTGGCACATATGGAAACAAAGTGGATCGTGTTGTTGGGAACTTTAACCCCCAATGGTCTTAATGACAGTGTAACCTTTAGTCCACATTTATAATGTATTGATTGTCCTGCTCCCTCAGACTTTTCTATTCTAGTCTTTTCTATTATCTTAACTCTTAATTTCACGTACACAACAAAAGCACTTTTTTGATGTCTTGGCCCTCGCCTAAGTCCTTTGCCCAAGGATCGCCTGTTTCTACAATCAAGCAGCCATGGAGAAATTTCCACTGTAAAGGAGTTGTTTTCTCACTATTCATGTACTAAGGACTGGATCCCGAAACTTAGTGTATACACTTTCGGTGATTAAGGTAGATAATTTTAAATATACATCATATAGTGGTTTCTCTAATATTTATCAGTTCTCTCCTGTTGTTATGATAAGTTACCATGGTGGTCTATTTATCGGCAGAAACGCTGCACAGATATGTTTCACTCCTCCTTTATCCGGCCTGGACCCAGCTCCTCCCCCTCCACCTGGCAATTATGGTGACGCGTCCTACGTCAGGCGGAGGCGGGAGATGTGCCGGAGTCTGGGCTCATCTATGGGGTTGAGTGGCTGTGATGCGCATGCGCGTGACATCAGCGAAATCCGGAAGTGCTGTACATCGCACACAGGTTCCCTGGCAAAACACGTGTAGGGGCCTCCAAAACAGGACCAATCCTTTTCTTGAGCTCTGCTCTCCCTCTGTGGTTTCCCTATAGGTATGATGCCTGATATATTCATGTGATTTTGCAGATTTATGCAATTCTTGTAATTATCTCTGCAGTGGATATGTTTTGTATAGTAATGTAGTCTTATGCTGAGTAAATCGGTGTTTACTTTAGGCTGTGTAGTGACCTATACAGCTTAATTACACAAAATTATCCACCATTTCCTGCATTCAGTACTTGTATATACTCTAACATGCATTAATCCACAACTGTTATACCATATATTGTTGCTTTATCTGGAATCATGGTTTACCTATAGGGGTGAGTTGCATCTCAGACCCCCTTGGTATCCACTTTTAAATCATGCATTTTAAAAATCTAATAAAAATACTGTTTTATACTGCAATATACTCCATATTTCCTCTAGTTCTTTATCTCTTAAATAATGTTGAGCAAGATTTTGTTACTAATACACTCCTGTTGCTGTAGGGAACAGGAAGGACTGAGGGAAAATAGACAGGTTGAGATCACTTGTGGCTTAATTATAACAGTGTGGTAATGGAATGTACCCTACGTGATCAATGCAGTGCAATATAAATATCAG